>CM022878.1:2258551-2284153 GCA_012654025.1 Pachypsylla venusta | reverse complement strand
TTATTTTGAGCATTAATGTTGTTGTTGCTAACGTTTGCGCCTACGTCATACATCATACCGTTTCCAGGTCAAGAAAAGCTGCTGCTTCATGGGGATTTGTCCAGAGGGATGTAGGATCCAGACTAGTTGGTTTGGCTGGACAATTAAACAGGTGGTGTACGTCATGGGTGTCTGCTTGACAAAGTGGACATAGATGAGATATGGTAGGATCTATTCTTGCTTTGTAANACTTGTATTTACTGAAAAAAAAAATCGATCGAGCGACGTCAACCAAACTTCTCAATCCCGCAGCTTCTGTGCAACTGACTGATCCTTCAAGTAGTACAGACATCACACTTCTAATAGCTTGTTGTATATGGTTTGGATTTCTCGTCTCATGGAAAACGTTGGATGGTAATGAGGTTGAAATCGAGGGACAATTTTTAACAGATTTAAAAAATGTTAAGGACAACGAATTTTATGATATGAAGTTATTTAATAATGAAGTCAAATCCATTATCAAGAAAAAATTCTTGATAATGGAGTAAAATCCGAAATACGCGTATCGAATAATATATTAAAATTGTAGAACATAAGTCAAGTGTTTTTTATTCATTTTCATTTCTTGTAAATATGTACTTTAAAATGCTGGAACGATTTCAATACTGTATCTTCTATATGCAGACATGAAAGAGAAAATAAAAAAACGAACTCACTTATCATACCTCAGCGTAATAGCTGAATTGGGGTAAAATGCTTTTTGTTTAATTTTTCTTTAAAAGGATTTAATTTTTGAAATTTATATTTTATTTCAAATAAAGTTTTATTTATTTCTAATACAGAGTGTTCGAAATGTCCCACAACGGATTTTTTTAACGGCTAAAGATAGGGACTTGAAATTTTATATGTAGTTTTAATACAAATTAATCTATTTTTTTGGTGTAATTAAAATTTCTACAGGGTGTCTCAAAAGTGGGTAAACAGACAACAACTTTTGGTTTTTAAATTGAAACCCCTATTTTTTAGGGGTTTCAATTTACGTTAAATTCTACACACAATCGACTCCTCACTCGATACTTTGATCAAACGGATCTCTGATTTAAATCAACTGTTCTTCGCATTAATTTATTTTTTCAGTGATACTCCTATGGTTGATGGAGCGGTGTTCTCCTTTAAATCAACTGTTCTTCGTATTAATTTATTTTTTCAGTGATACTCCTATGGTTGATGGAGCGGTGTTCTCCTTTAAATCAACTGTTCTTCGCATTAATTTATTTTTCCAGTGATACTCCTATGGTTGATGGAGCGGTGTTCTCCTTTAAATCAACTGTTCTTCGCATTAATTTATTTTTTCAGTGATACTCCTATGGTTGATGGAGCGGTGTTCTCCTTTAAATCAACTGTTCTTCGCATTAATTTATTTTTCCAGTGATACTCATATGGTTGATGGGGCGATGTTCTCCTTTAAATCAACTGTTCTTCGCATTAATTTATTTTTTCAGTGATACTCATATGGTTGATGGGGCGGTGTTCTCCTTTAAATCAACTGTTCTTCGCATTAATTTATTTTTTCAGTGATACTCCTATGGTTGATGGAGCGGTGTTCTCCTTTAAATCAACTGTTCTTCGCATTAATTTATTTAAGGTCAGGTGAACTCTAGCTCCATGTTTTCATTGAATACATAGTTCGGATCTACGGCTTGAACTATTTTCTCTACAGGAACCCCTTCTTCATATGTGGCGTTATTAAAAACACCCTGGTTCTTTTCATCCCTAATTTCTTGGTTAATAACTATGCCAAGTTTTTCATTCCAGAATTGTCTTTTCCTCGGCACAACAACATCATGTTCTCTTACTGTATGTCTATACATATCTCCTACTTGTGAATATCTTTTCCCACAGATAGGACAAACGTATGGTTTTTCTTTTGTGTGGACTCGCATGTGACTTTGTAAACTATAAAGTATTTTAAATTTTCTTTGACATATGTCACATTGATACTTTGGCTCTCCATGTCGTTGTTGAATATGAGCAGCTAATAGTCCAACTGTTTTACCACACACTGGACACATTTTCTTCTTGATAGGATATTTTTTCTTCACAATAGGTATCTTTGATTTAGGTCCCTCATGGAAATCCCAAATATGTTTTCTTAAATTATCAGACTTTACAAAATCTTTTCCACAAATGTCACACTTATATTGTTTCATGCCCGCTGCAACAACATTTCCTCCAACAAATAGGCTACAAGTTGCAAGATGGCCTGATAGAGCTCGATGTTTGACGAATTTTTTACCACAATGAACACAACTAAATTTGAATGATGATTCGGAGGGCTGTTCTTCAAGTAATTTGTGAACAGTGTACCGTTTAGTTTTAGTATGAACTTGTTCTATGTGTCTCTTATAATAGCGGGCTGAAACAAAGCGAAACAGAAGTTGGTCCAGTAAGATCCAGGGCCGCCCAGAGGGGGGGACAAAGGGCACAAAATGTGCCGGGCCCGGGCTCCTCAAGGGGCCCTGGCCCAGGGATTTTTTTTGCGTTAGAAGGCTTCCGCCTCTCTTCAAATGTTCTGGCCTAATCACTTTCGTCGTTTTCTTGACTGTAGCTGGAAAGGTTGACTATTAATAATTTAAATTTTTAATTTCTATTACCTAATTAACATTGTGATTGATAAATAATTAGTTAGAAGCAATTTTAAAATAATAAACAATTTAATAGTTTTGACTTCCATAGACATTGTGATAACTGTGATACCGTAGAAAAGTCTATTTAAACTTAAAAAAAAAAGTTTTTAAACAGTGAGGTTAATTTTTGCTTAACCCAATAAACTTAAAAAAAAAGTTTTTAAACAGTGAGGTTAATTTTTGCTTAACCCAAGCCCTTTAAAGAACGCAGTTTTTTGATTTATTGTGTTGGTCTCATAATGTTATTCTTGACGTAAATAGTTTTAATTAATAATTGATTGATTCAAGTATCAAATATTCATTTTTTGACTCAATGATGATATTATTTTAGTATAACATTAGAAAAATGAGTTCTAAATCGGAGAAATCGGGGCCCAGAAGAGAAAAGATAAAGAAGAACAAGAAAAAAAGAGGGACACCTTTCTCTTGATTCTTTTTTAAGACCTCCGCCCAGCAGTGCGAGCACTTCACGAAAAGCTGCCGACTAGGTGGAAGTTGGGCACTCGCAAAAAAAATGTGGGGGCCCGGAGCAGGTCTTTGTCCCCGGGCCCGGGAAAGCTCTGAACGGCCCTGGTAAGATCTCAAGGGTTAACGTCCAGTTCTAAACTGGACGTATCGAGTAATTGCTCAAGAAATGACAAATTGTAAACCTCTGTTTGATTTCAAAAAAAAAATATTTGGTTTTCAAGCTCTATCGAAGACAATCTCACTCAAAATTACGACTTTTTTTTTTTCAAATTTCCCGGCAGAATGTATATTTTCCATTACTACTATAAATTATATGAGACCCTAAAAATATCATAAACGGTGTTTTTTGTGAAATTAACAAGTATATCTTTCAAGCAATGATATTAAAATTCAAAATACAATGGAAGCACTTACGGCTAGGACTGTAACTCAAAGGAAATGACTGATTTGGAAATAAAGATGGAAGGAACAAGTATATCTTTCGAGCAATGATATTAAAATTCAAAATACAATGGAAGCATTTACGGCTAGGACTGTAACTCAAAGAAAATGACTGATTTGGAAATAAAGATGGAAGGAACAAGTATATCTTTCGAGCAATGATATTAAAATTCAAAATACAATGGAAGCATTTACGGCTAGGACTGTAACTCAAAGAAAATGACTGATTTGGAAATAAAGATGGAAGGAACAAGTATATCTTTCGAGCAATGATATTAAAATTCAAAATACAATGGAAGCATTTACGGCTAGGACTGTAACTCAAAGAAAATGACTGATTTGGAAATAAAGATGGAAGGAACAAGTATATCTTTCGAGCAATGATATTAAAATTCAAAATACAATGGAAGCATTTACGGCTAGGACTGTAACTCAAAGAAAATGACTGATTTGGAAATAAAGATGGAAGGAACAAGTATATCTTTCGAGCAATGATATTAAAATTCAAAATACAATGGAAGCATTTACGGCTAGGACTGTAACTCAAAGAAAATGACTGATTTGGAAATAAAGATGGAAGGAACAAGTATATCTTTCGAGCAATGATATTAAAATTCAAAATACAATGGAAGCATTTACGGCTAGGACTGTAACTCAAAGGAAATGACTGATTTGGAAATAAAGATGGAAGGAACAAGTATATCTTTCGAGCAATGATATTAAAATTCAAAATACAATGGAAGCATTTACGGCTAGGACTGTAACTCAAAGGAAATGACTGATTTGGAAATAAAGATGGAAGGAACAAGTATATCTTTCGAGCAATGATATTAAAATTCAAAATACAATGGAAGCATTTACGGCTAGGACTGTAACTCAAAGGAAATGACTGATTTGGAAATAAAGATGGAAGGAACAAGTATATCTTTCGAGCAATGATATTAAAATTCAAAATACAATGGAAGCATTTACGGCTAGGACTGTAACTCAAAGGAAATGACTGATTTGGAAATAAAGATGGAAGGAACAAGTATATCTTTCGAGCAATGATATTAAAATTCAAAATACAATGGAAGCATTTACGGCTAGGACTGTAACTCAAAGGAAATGACTGATTTGGAAATAAAGATGGAAGGAACAAGTATATCTTTCGAGCAATGATATTAAAATTCAAAATACAATGGAAGCATTTACGGCTAGGACTGTAACTCAAAGGAAATGACTGATTTGGAAATAAAGATGGANCTCCCACTTCATGCAGTCAAAACATAACTGTCTACACTCTAGGAGACAAAATAGAAAAACATTCAAAAATCAAATCAAACAAATGAGATCAAAGAAGCCGACAAGAGGTACTTCTTTTCTTACTTTTTATACTGGCCAGCTTTTTTATTTTATATATTTTTTTTTAAACATTTGGGATTGGGGCGGCGTTCTATCCAAATGAAAATCTACTTAAATTAATGGACAGTAAGAAAAAACGGTGAGAAATAAAAAAACTCGAAATATCTAGTGTAAGGTCCAAATTTATTGGGGGGGGGCACGTGCCCCCCCGTAGCTACGCCTATGATCTGAGTCTTAAGGATTTGAAATAGTTGATAGAATCCGTCAAACAAAACATTAAAAAATCAAATTAACTCAAGTTCAACTTTTTAGCCACCAAAATTATCAATTAAATTGTAATAAAAATTTGAAAATATTTTAAAATTATACATGAACACCTATTCGAAGAAAATTATTTTGAAGCCATTGTCTATCCTAATCAATACCAGGGAAGAAAAAAAATAGGAAAACCTCTGATGCAATCAATGAAATCAAGAATATAAGAAGATGGCGCACTGGACGGTCGCATCGCTCCGTGATATTAAATAATTCTCATTTTGGTTTTATTTAACTGCGACTTTTGTTGCGAAATATTATCAATAATAATATAAGTTCAAGAGTTACATTTATACATTAATTCAAGCCGATCTTCAAGTGCATTCAATCAAAATTTCAAAATATGAATCCAACATAAAGAAGTTTAAAGAATGTCAAAAGTAATACGGGAGTGAACGCTGAACTGAACTTTAAAGAAGAACGATAAACTTATATGACAGAACAGTTCACTTAGATGAACATGTACTGTAAGGACGAATCCTTGAGGTGAACGGTTCTTACACATCTCTATCTCAAAAGAATAACACAATAAAATAAAAAAATAACATAAATCGTCCAAAAATATCAGGTGTTTCAAAAATAAGGACAAATTTTAATCACGCTGCATTTTTCTTGTATTTATTAATGTTTTCGACGACAGTCGCCTTGTTTTTAGACCAAAGAAGGCCACTGTCCCAACAGGATCACTCCAGAATATTATATTATGTTCTAGATTGTTAAGGTCTACCTTCAAATAGATGGTTTTATTGTGATCTGCATTTTCGGTAATTGTTTAATGTTTGAGTGACTATATATGTAGCATCATTTGGAGTAACCCAGTTGAAGTCAGCTCAGCTGCTCCATATTCGAAACAAACTGGGAGTTGTTGTCGTTGGAACAAAAAATAGAAGATCTTTGTTTGTAGAAAAAATCTCGAGTGGACACAGGTCTTCTGTTGAGAGGGGGGGGGGGGGCGNTCAAATCTGATGTGATATTTAGTACTTATTAAAAATGATTTTTTTAGGTAATAAGTCTATATAAGATGTTCAAGGAAAATAGCTCGACTATTAACTAACAGACTTCGCAATTAGCCATATTCATTAATGAAATAGAATCTGTAATTTTTTAGTATGAATATTTCACACACAAAATTGAAGCATGAATGCGTTTTCTTTTAAACACAAATTTCTAAAGTCTGTTTTCGAGGGACGTGGGGCTAAGCTGAGAGGAAGGGCGATCGCCCCCCCCCCCCCTGTATCCGCTACTGAGTGGACTTGGACCGTAGAACCAATCAATCACTTGTAAAGTTTCTCATTTATTCAATTCTGAGGACGCTTCGCATTCGTGGTTTTATCAAATTTGTTATCTTCAGTTATTGCTATATATTTTGTAACCTCATTTTTTTAGTATAGATCGCATGACATCTGATGTTCTATAAAAACTACGATAGTCCTGCGATTATTGATCGTGCATTTCATACGATGCTCGGACAGAGTAATTAGAAAATCAACACGCATGTTACGTTGTCGTACAAACAAAAAAAACTAGTTGAGGCTTAGGTACAGGGGCTTTAATAGCGCTAAGAGGAATATATCTCACGAATACACTGATCGGTAAGACAATATTTTTTTACAGACTATGCGAGCAATGCACAAAAATTGGAGCAGCCACAGCCACATTCTGCACGACTTGTCGAAAACGACAGAGCGTATCATAATGCTCTTTCACTTGGATGGAGACCCATGACGTTCGAGAATCGCACACAACATTGGACTTAAGACTTTTGTTGATTCTGTAAAATGTTTTGATCACCAAGCACTGCTCAGATTTCATTCGATCCACGCTATAAAGAACAATAATAATGTTACAAAATGACTGCAGATAACGAAAATGATAAAATCACGAAAGACAAATAAGTTCAGGAAAAATCCTGCTGGATTGAAATTCGTCCTTATTTTTCAAGTACCATATTTGAAATTTTTTAAAAATAAAAAATAAAAGTTGCAGGCTAGGGCTTGAATCCTCATGGGTTTCCTTGACAATTATTCGGTTCTAGACAACATTAGAGTACCTAGTGGCTCGGTATCATTGAATCACTTGTGAGGGAGGTCAGATGATCTCAATCTGCGAACAACAACTCCATATTTTCATTGAACACAAAGTTTGGATCGACAGGTAGAATTTCAATATTCTCTGCAACAACCTCTCCTTCATCTATAGTATCAATGGAAACATCCCCGCTGGTTTCTTCGCATATTATCTCTTCTTCTGTCACGATGCCAAGTTTTCTATTCCAAGTTTCGCTTTTTCTTGGCAAAACAACATTATGTTTATTTTGTGTGTGTTTGTACATATCTCCAACTTGTGAGAATCCTCTCTGACAGATTGGACAAACGTATGGTTTCTCTTTCGTGTGTGTTCTCATATGTGTTTGTAATGTATCAACACGATGAAATACTCTTTGACAAATCTCACATTCGAATTGTGGTGGCTTGTGTCTTCTCATATGCCAAGATATACCTTTCACAAATTTTCCACATATAGGACATGCTTTGGCTTTTACAACTTGTGGTTTTTTGGCAACCGGTGTATATTTTCTTTCTCCCTGATGAAAGTTTTCTTTGTGCTTTTCTAAATATTCGGCTCTCACAAAACCAGTTTGACAAATATCACAATGAAACTGTTTGACACCAACACCAATTACGTCTCCCGTAATATATTTACTACAATTTCCAAGATGTCCGTTCAATCCTCGAAGTGTGTCAAAATGTTTTCCACAATTCTCGCAATTGACATCACCTAATTTTTCAGTGGGATGATTTTTATTATATCGTGAAAACGTCTGTTCAAACTTCATTTTATGCGTAAAAACTTGGTGTCTCCTCAAATATCGAACTGAAACAAAGCCAAGAAAAGTTGGTCCAGTGAGTTGTCTTCGCTGAGTTTTTTTTCATAAAAATCTACAATTAATTGGAGACTCTTCTCTGGTGGAATGCTTTTATATAGGATCAAATAGTTCGTCTTTGTTCTTGAGTTCACATTTGTTAACATGGTTCTATCTTCGTCGAGTCTTTAGCCGTTCAGTTTTCAAGATTTCCGATTAATCCTTTAATCCAATTCAGTATATTTATTATATACTCTTGACGTGCGCACGCATCTACCGACGCGCTTCATCAAACTGTAAATATTTTTTGTTAACTTGCCATACAAAATTTTAGAAAAAATAAAAACTGACAATAAATTCAAGAAATATATAAAAGAAGTAAGATGTTTATAGCTAATGTTGATGTTATTACTTGGGCTAATATAATCAAATAGGTACATTCACACTGTTTTCCGAATATTATTTATGTTTGGTAATTCAAGTAAATGGTTTTATTATGATCTGAATTTCAGGTCATTGTTTTATATTATTTGATTGATTCTAGCTCTATGTTTAGTAGATATATATCAATACCACATCTTCTTAGCAGTAAATGTTGTAATCTATTTGAAATCAGCCGTTTCACAGTCGAAATACACTGGGAGATGTTGATGTACATATGTTGTTTTTCTGTTCGGTTGAGTAAGTACAATGATAATTTTGTTTAAAAAATAAACAAAAGTACAATGTTCAATTTGTTTAAGAAATAAACAAAAAGTAAACGCAGACATGTGCCATGCCCGTCCCAGAGATATTTTTAGTAATACAAATATTCAGCCAGTTAAGTGGTCGCATCCCTTGTCTGAAATTTTATTTTATTGAACGAAAAGACTTCGTTTTCAGCACAGTCTAACAATATTTAAAAATTATCATTTCTATATAATGTGAAAAAATCGATCCGACGAAAACTAAATATTTAACATTCCTTCCTCAAACAAATTACTTAAAAGTCACCAAAGACATTCGTTTATTATAATTATTATTAATATTTTAAGAAAGAGACGGAATTTGAAAATAGATGCAAAAGAGACACGTAGTTAAAGGAAAACTATAATTATTGACAATTCTCGTGATTTTTTTCACAAAATATTTTTTTAAACTGTAGGTATAAATATTCCTGAGATTTTTGTTTTTGCGACTCAAATAATACTTGACCATTTAACTTAAATCCTACGTCACGCTCTATGAAAACAGTTTATTTAAACAAACATGAATTTTAACCCTAATATCTCAGTGAATACACATTATATTTTTTTTTAAATAGTTAGGATATTTTTTCTATGATAATCCTCAATTACGAAAAGTGGAACATGCTTCAAATTAAATAAAAAAATGTAATTTAAATTAAAAAAAAAACATTTTTTTTTTAATTGCAAGAATCAATAAAAAGTAACTACAAGCATGCATCCTTCTGTTGGAAAGGAATATACCAGACAAATAGTTAAAAGAAATTAACTTTTAAAGTTAAACCCTTTTGTATCAAAGGGTTACCTATGCAAGAAAAGAAAACACGTAAAGTAGAGCTCAAATAAAGGCCTTAATAAACCAATATACGGAAATGGCTACCCAAAGTTGGCACTTAAAAATCAAAAAATAATTATTAAAAATCGAACTATTTTGCGATTGACATCATTTTTTGCATGACGTCTTCGATTGTTATCGTGCTTCTTTGGTGAGTATTTGGCACTTTTCCCCGATCAGGGGCGGAGTTATGGGAGGGTCATGATTATTAAACAAAAGGGTTTATTAAACAAAGTGGCCTTTATTTGATGTCTACTATACGTGGTATCTTTTTCTGCATAAATTTTCCATAAAGGCTGTATATATTTAAAAAAAAAAATTAAATCTGTTTCAAATCGCGGCAACTTTTTTTCATTTTTCGGGAAGATATAAGTACCAAAATATGTCCCAAAAACGCTAATCAACTCAAAGTGAGAAAACATTACTAAGCCGTAAATTTACGATTTTTTTTTTTTTTTTTTTTTTTNCCGTAAATTTACGATTATTTTTTTTTTGCTTAAAAACTAAAATGAGGTGAAATTGACGCTGGCCAATTTTTCTTTAAATGTTTTTTTTTTTTTTCTTTTTTGCTTAATGTCTCATTAACATCTATTGGTAATTCAAGACAGAGGATTTATCGTCCATTCGTTGGAAACTTACGAACCAGCTACATTCATTGACCTCACCCAGCCTGGGTTGACCCCGAAAAAATAGCCAACACCACGAGGGTGCGAACACACGTGGACACCCACTTGGTAAAACTCCGCTGGACATTGCTTTAATTCAGTGATCTAACGGGAACTGATGTATTCAACACGCCATAGATGCTGGCTAACTTTTGAATGCTTTGTCCGTTTTTAGATGAAACTCTGTATGGTCATTTATTACATTCATAAAATTTGTACAACCACCCTCTTTAAGCCTTCTACTCCGCCAATCTAGCAAGTGGGTTTATTATTTTACTTCCACTAAAGACAGCAGCTATTGTGATCTTAATTATAAAAATTAATAAAAAAAGAGGATAATTATAAAAATTAATAAACCAAAAGGAAAATTATCAAAATCTGAAATTTATAATTTTGTGCCTCGTATTTTTCAATTCACTAATATGATATAATCTACTATGCAGGATGTCCCAAAAGTCCGAGACCACCTGAAACTAGACGAATTATTTCTAAAAGTAGGCGAAGTGTCTAAAACTAGAGTAATTATGTCTAAAAATCAGGTTCCTCAACATTGGTGTCCTATGCAATCATTCAATATCCCATTGCAAAAAATTCGCCTAGTTTTAGACACTCTTGGAAGTCATATCTTGGAAATTTCAAATGTCCGCCATTTTGAAACCAAACACGCTAGACGTTTAATTTTTTTTTGCAAAGTACTTCTAATTCTATTGTGTTTCTGAAAATGTATCACAAGATGGGGGTTCGTATTTAAAAAACAAAAGTTGAATTCCCTGGGGGCCAACATGGGATCCGCCCCTGAAAAATTGGTCACACCATCAGGTGGTTTAATTTGGGATATAATACCATGCAAAATTTCAAAACTCCACATAAAGCTGTTCAAAAGATATTCAGGCGGTCTCGGACTTTTGGGACACCCTGTATAGGTACGATCATATTCTACACTAAACGTCCGTGAAGAAGCCTTGGGTGGACAAAGGAACTGCATTATATTCCAAGGTAAAGCAACGACATGAGGACATCAAATTTTGAGGGAGACCATGAAAAAAGAAATCAAATTCCTAAAAAAAGCAATGCTTTGTTTTCAGTGTTTTGACGGGTGAATTTTTTTTACATTTTTGAATTCTGCGTTCATACCCTGGAACATCAAATTTTGGGAGACCCATTTTTTGCATGTTTGCTACTAAATTATTAAAAAAAAAAAATCTGATGAAGTAAAAAGTCCAGGTACTTACATAATTTGAACTTGGCATTACATCCGGGTACGTCACATTGAAAAGCTCTCACTTCAGTATGAATCAATTTATGATTTTTCAACGTCTGTTGACTTTTGAAAACTTTTCCACAAACGTCACACGCACACAATTTGAATACTTTCTTCTGTGCAGACACAATCACCTCATTATGGACATCTCTCAAATGGTCATGATAGATACTTTTACGTTTGAACGCTTGTTCACAATAAGGACAATCGTAACTTCGTGGACGCGACGTATGAGGATTCACTGAGTGATTACGAGTAATATGTAAACGAAGAATTTTTTTTGATGCAAAGGATACACCACATTCAGCACAAATGTAAGGATCCGGTTTGTCTGGGTCCACATTGCCTTTGAGTTTGTCAATATCTTCAAAGTCTGGCGGATGATGATATTTAATATGTTTGGATAAGTGTACACGACTTCCGAATGAACTATCGCACTCACTGCACTTAAATTCGGATCTTCCTGTTTGAGTGGCAACGTAATTTTCAACATCGGATAAAGAAAAATCGGACAAGTCGGATAAATCGATTGTAGAATCATCTGAGTCACTGAAATCAGAAAAAAAAAAGTTTGGTAAGACAGTTGCACTGATTGCTGATTGGTATTGATATGTCATTATTTATTTGAATTGGAATATTAGAGAACAATACATTTGTCAGTAGTAGCAAGTAGTCTCATAAGAATATAATATAAGAATAATAAACATGCAAGAAGAACTATTAAAAAAAAAAAAACTAATGACATTAGGAAATTTAACCACTGAGGAAAGCAATGCAGCTTCATTAAGCGGTCCTAAGTCCATGTAAATACAGAAGGTTCGGTGTTAGGAAGAACATCCAGCATTTGAAAAAAAACTCTGCTTCAAACCAAGAAGAAAAGTCATTATACTTTGAGAAGCAAGCGGGGATTACTGTACTAGGAAAGGGTAAAACTAAAGAGGACAGGCCAGTGGCGGATTTACCAATAGGCCGAGTAGGCTGGAGCCCAGGGCGGCAGATTTTAGGTGGTGCAAATTTGGGGCAAAATTCTTTTCTTTTTGGACCAAAATTTTCATATACTTAAATGTTATTATGTCCATACACATGTGATATGAATATGTGTCACCACTTTTTTACAATTTGCGTAAATCGTGTTTGGTTGGCGCACGGACATGACCGTTTTGGTAAGTGTGGATGGCCGAATTGACTGCCGCCGCGCCGTGGGAGCTGTACAGGGGTCGTGCTGTTGTAAGCATACGCTGCGTGATAGCATTGAGTTCATACAAAAATTAATATGATTGTGAACGAGGGTATCACAAATTGTAGAAATCGGTAGGAGCGGCAAAATTTGAATAGCCGCAAATGTGTAAATCCGTTACTGGAGCAGTGTTGCCAGGCCATTTTCGTCAAAATTCCCTACAGAGGTCTTGATTTCTCCCTACATTTCCCTACGCTAAAAAACTTTCTCCCTACAGTTTCCCTACGCTAAAAATGTCAACTTTTACAAGTTTATTGTGGGAAAATCAGTAGGTACCTGTAGTTAGGCTCCTAGTAGCGTGCCGTAATGATGGTTTCTTAGAGATAAACATGATGACAGTTTCAAATATAAGAGACTTGGGTTCGATTCCCAGTAGGGATCATAAATTTGGCCATCTCTGTCGGATTTTAGGTACCTACATTAGATATAACCTATATAGATCTTCAAATGAAAGAGGAAAAATAAAAACATATAATGTAGCAATTGCCAGTGGACTAGAGCTGGGATTACACAGGAAAATAGGTAATTATTTTCAATTTAGAAAATCAATTAAGTGAAAACTAAAACGAAGAAAAAATAAAAAAAATGAATCGAAAAATTTTAAAAATGCGGTATTTTCATATCGATTCACAAAATATCGATTAGTCATATTTTATTATCTGATCTGATTAATTGTCAACATTCAATTTTGGGTGAATTCTACAAAAAAGTTTGAACGAATAATTCACTTTTCTCTAGAATTAACCCAAAATGCGGATTAAATGCGAAAATAGTAAAATCTTTGAATTTCCCTACGTTTTGGCCTTTTTTGATGAAAATTCCCTCTCTCCCTACGGACCCCAATTCTCCCTACGCGTAGGGAAATTCCCTACGACCTGGTAACATTGTACTGGAGCAGGCACTGAAGGTTATGGCATGGTAAAATTAAGGAAAGTAACACCGACCCCAAATAGAATTGGGAAAAGTAGAAGAAGAAGTGATACTAAGAACATTCTCTCCCAATCTATACCATGGGTTTATTATTTTACTTTTACTGATGTCGACTAAATTTGAATATTTCTGGTTTTGAAATTTACACAGAAATTATTATGATGCACCATTTAGACCCCAAATTGGCCTGACATAATAAATTAAAAAAGATTTGGTCAACATAGATTGGTCAAATCGTTTGATAATTTTCTTCTCTTGAAACGGAAGATTACGTAAAATAAAAAAAAAAAAGTCCGTTTGTTCATCGTTGTACGAACGGATGTTTTCATTTTACGTTTTCTCCCTATTACATTCTTGAAACTTTTAAGATAGTAGAATATTTTCAATATGAATAGTGTAGCTCTATCAAGTGAATGCAGCAATTGATAGAGCTACACCATTCATATTGGTTTTCAGATAGTAGAATATTTTCAATATGAATGGTGTAGCTCTATCAAGTGAATGCAGCACTTGATAGAGCTACACCATTCATATTGGTTTTCAGATAGTAGAATATTTTCAATATGAATGGTGTAGCTCTATCAAGTGAATGCAGCACTTGATAGATCTTTTATTTTAATATTTCAGTCGTCACCTACTAACTCATCACTCACGCAATACACCACATTTTCTCCTATTTTATTATCTCGGTCGTTAATAACTTATCACTCACGCAATATATCACATTTTATCCTATTTTATTATCTCGGTCGTTAATAACTTATCACTCACGCAATACATCACATTTTATCCTATTTTATTATCTCGGTCGTTAATAACTTATCACTCACGCAAATACATCACATTTTATCCTATTTTATTATCTCGGTCGTTAATAACTTATCACTCACGCAATAAATCTCATTTTCTCTCTACTACAATTTCGCTTGTCACTTATCTCACAAAATAAATCTCATTTTCTAATTGAAAAATAAAAGTTTGAAATAACCGAGAATGTCACCATTATAGGATTCCTCGTGGTCATCATGTCCCCCTGAAACTTTGGTCGGAATAATGGTTTTTGCATCTCCAACAGGTTTCGAGATATGTGACCGTTCTCCTTAAAGTATTATATTACATACCTAGTTGGTAACTTAAAATGAGATGTCACCCACAAGTAACTTCTTACAATCTCAAGTATGATTTACATTTCCTCATGGCAAGTTAGCAAGTCATAAATGGATTACGACTTCAATATAATACAATTTTTTACGTCTTCAGATTTTGCTCCACTATCAAGCTTGATTCGAGAACATAGTCAAGTGTTTTTCATCGTTTTCATTTCTTGTATTTAATGGTTCAACAAGGTGTCCTAAAGGTTTTTTTTAATCATTTTTATCTGAGCGTACATCAGTGCGCCAGGCCAAGTTACAGAAAGCATCAGTGTATCTTCACACGAAGCAATTCACCGGGTTTTGCACTCCGTCAGATATTTGGTTCTACAAGGAATAGGTCATTGAAATTTTGAACATACATTCTGCAGTATTTATTCTTGCTGCTGTTCAGCCCACACTTAAACTTATTATTACCGTTTGTAAAAAGTTAGATACTCTTTTGGGATTCTCCTCAGAAAAAACTGACCAAGTGTAAAGTCGGTATTGCTTTAAAAGAATAGAGATAGAAAAAGGGCAATCATAAATTCAAGTGTGAGATGAACAGCAACAAGAATAAACTTGGCCTCAATAATAGATATCACTATGTTCATGAGCGGAATTTTTTGGAAGAATGGTTGGAACTTGGCCTTTTTTCAATGATATTTTTTTGTGAGATTACTCTCACGAATCATAGGAAATATTTATAAATTCTATATATTACCTCTATTCCTCGAGATCTATATTCTTTTACATCTAGTATGTTCACATCTACATATTATAAATACAATTTTTCATATATTACCTCTATTCCTCGAGATCTCTATTCTTTTACATCTAGTATGTTCACGTCTACATATTATAAATACAATTTTTCATATATTACCTCTATTCCTCGAGGTCTATATTCTTTTACATCTAGTATGTTCACATCCACATATTATAAATACAATTTTTCATATATTACCTCTATTCCTCGAGATCTATATTCTTTTACATCTAGTATGTTCACGTCTACATATTATAAATACAATTTTTCATATATTACCTCTATTCCTCGAGATCTATATTCTTTTACATCTAGTATGTTCACATCTACATATTATAAATACAATTCTTCAATGAGCTAAGTTTCCTTTCTTTCTGGGTACAATATATTCATGAATTGATTTTGCATGTTTATACATATCTCCTGCTTGAGTAAATCCTTTTTCACAAACTGGACACTTATAGGGTTTCTCTCCCGTATGAGTAATCAAATGTGTTTCTAAATGAGTTTTCTTTTTAAATTTCTTGCCACATACATTACACATGAAAGGTCTTTCCAACGAATGAACCACCCTGTGAGCTTTCATATTTTTCACACTGGTTCCACAAAGATCGCATACATAGTAGATTTCTGGTTTAGGTATATCGGAATGATGATTATTAAAATGAGCTGTTAATGATCCTTTCAAATTGAATACTTTGTTACAATATGGACATATGTAAGGAGGTCCTGTCATATCGGGAAATACAACTGAGGATCTTGTTCTTTTCTTATATTTGATAACATTTTTCTTTATTGTTCGAACTTTATTTGGAGACATCTCAACGATTGTTGTTTCACTTGGAGATTTTATGTAGATTGGATTTTCAGATTGTTCATCAATAGTTTTCTTATTTTTCAAGAATAAAGAACAACCATTTCTATGGCCGCCAAGTTGTTTGATCGTTTCAAACTTCTTGTGACATATTTCACATTCGATGTTCAGTTCTTTTTTGATGTCATTTGGTTTATTTATTTTAGTCAATGGCTTTAAAGGTTCCATATGAGCAGTAATAATGTGTCGTTTTAAATAAATTTCTGAAAGCACAAGAGAATTGTGTGTCAACCAACAGGCTTCAACGGTTGTCTTAGACCTTTTTATACGATTTTCTAATTTTGATTTTATTCGATGCTCGTTTTCAACTCGTAACTTTAGAATTAGAATTTTCAATTACGAGAGTTGAAACAGAAAAGCAAACAATCACAATTATGGACAAGAGGGGACGCAACGTTGCCTGACTCAACAATATATTGTATTTTAAATTCCGACGATCTAAATCTTTTTCGCGTTGATATGATGTCGCAAAAAATATAGACATATCTGTAAACTTGAATTTGTGGTAGTTGGTCATAACTTCAAAATGTTTAAAAGTTTTTGGAATTTGCCAAAAGTCTTTGGAGGTTTTTAGGGGGTCTTCGAATAGATATTTCTCGTTATATGGGCTCTAATAAAGCCCTAGTTGGCACAATGGGGTGTAAAAGATCCAGTCAATACTATGGAAGTATCCACACTAGGTTTGTTCAAAATCAAACCTCGCGTTCCAGAGTTATCGTGAAATGAACACATAGTTTTAAACAATTGTGAAGTTAAAACTAAACTCCACTTTTTTTTTCAATAAATTATTATATTATTAGAGTGCACGGTAGAGCTCCGCCAATTGTTTCCTAAACAAATATACCTGCTAGTCATTCGCTGGACTATAGACCTCTCTCACATAAAGTGCCCACCATGAGCCCCTGGTTATCCTATTAGGGCCCAATTAGGGCCCAACTTTATCTACTCCATTATCCATTAGCAAGTTCTATGAAAAAATAAATGGCCATAATAAAGTTATGCGACCAGGTGTTCTGTGAACTGTAAACCACGATGATAAACAACCGTTTAGGGAAATACCGGGGAGTTAAAACAAGACTTTACTTCGTTCCGACATCAATACTATTTTATCATCAAAATAAAAAAAAAAACTTACTTGATCTAAAGGAACTATTACAAAGATCACACTCAAAATTTATATCAGCATGTACATTTCGTTCATGAATTGTTAGATTCTGTTTATTATTAAACACTTTTCCACACTTTGGACACGCCACCAATCTAAAAGCATGTCTTTTAGATATAGTCATATCATGTTTAGATTCAATATGTTGATGATATTCCATCTTAGAATAAAACGTTTCGCCACAAAAACAACAATCGAAAACATTTCTCACAAAAAATTCAACATCTGGATGTATACTTTTCATATGGGCATGAAGTTCTTTGACAAATGCAAATCTTTCTTCACAATGTTTACATTTGTATTTACAATATGGTTTCCGAGTTGATTTCTTGTCAGGATGATTAATATATTCGATTTCAATAATATTCTCACTTTCACTAAGAACTTTCTCACTGATTTTCTTCATTCCAAGACCAATTTCTGATTCTTTCTTAATTTTAACATTTGTCTCCGCATTCTCATATTCCTCATCCCTTTCAACTAAACTTTGTATTTTATTATTTTTTTCACTCAATTTGGTATGGATTGTTTTCTTAGCAATTGTAAATTGTTTTTTTCTTTCTTCTTCACGTCTTTTATTAAAATATTTGCTGAATCCCATACGTTCCATATACTGCTCATTGGTCTCAAAATCGTATTCCATTCGTTTCATGTATTCTTCATTGGTTTCAAAAACATCGTCAAGCATTTGTAAGTTATCAATAGGACTATGAGATCTGGAAAAACAAATAATAAAAAAAAAAAGGAAAAAAAAACTCGTTTCATTATTTAGAATTTTTCATTTTTTCTTTTTTTTTTATCTACTGGCGAAAATGATATAGGTACTCTATTACTTTTCTATTGCATATATTTAATAAAATTTAATACTTTCAGGAGGTTCAACTTATTTGTAGTGTAATTTAGCATAAAAGCTGACTTAAGTCATTTAAGTAATAAAAATGTCATTCTTTAACGGGGTTAATTTGTTTTTTTTTAACTTCTGGTGAGCAATCAATTTGTCCCCCTACAATGACATGCCGCATTTGGCTCAAGCTAGTCAATTTCAATGATCCATTATAACACTTTACTTCTCGCTCTATCCACTTCCAACACACTTTTCCTAAACATTCTTTAAAATACTTGTAAATGTTTTTGGTAGTGTTCTTTTTTTCTGTCTTTCATGAAACCATAGAAAACAGAGATTTGCATGTTTAACTTAGATTTTACCATTTCTAGTAGTAGTTGTTGTAACATCAGCTTCACCAAGTTTTTTGGATTCAACTCATTTAAGAAAAAATAAATTAGCTCCGGAGATGCGAGACTACGGAATCTATAAAGACTTTTATTTTGTTCAACTTAAAATATTTGGAAAAACATATAAAAGATTAACCAGGCTTGTTAGTTCTCCCCAGACACAAGGAAAATGACAGAAAATTTTGCTGGAAATGATGGTTTTTGTTTGGAGTTCCAAGATCTCCTGGGACAAAGTCCAAACAAGTGTTAGTATTTTTTCATCACTATTGCTTTATTAATATTTAATATGAACGTATGACAAAAATCCCTCTACTAACGTACTAACTTGGTCTATCAACAAGTGAAGGATAATATGAAAATATTTAAAACTGAAGGAAATTTGGATAAAAAACGTTTCACATTGTTTTATGATATTTTTTCCTTTGTAAAATATTTGTATTGCAATAATACATCTACAAACTTGGTTTAGCGTGTAAATATACATAGCAAATAGCAAAACTAGCATTTCCTTGATTTTCGTATTTTCATTACATTAAACAATGGTGTTATTTTCGTGGCGGTCCTGTTTCTTAAAGTACTATTTACACTAGTCAATAGCCTCCGACGCGATACTTTTTCAACCAATCAGAGTTGATTATTTTCTAACCCACCGACATAATGTTATCGTTGTCAACGATACTTTTTATCGTGTCGGTTCGGAAGCTATTGGACTAGTGTAAATTGAAATTAAATCAACTCTTCAACCATTTCTAGATGACCTGGATTTAGGCTGACAAAAGAGGTTACCGAAAAGGTTTCAATGGCTCTTGGTATGAAGAAGCAGCCAACCCAATACAAAAAATAGATTTAAGAGCTTGGTAACCATTTATTCCAAAACAATTTGTTTTCCATAAATAAAAATGGTCGGCTTTGGTTGTTGTTGATTTTCTTCTGATGTTTTCTTATAACTATCTCGTTGAAACTTCCTAGGAATGTGAATCTGATGTACATTCTTAGCATGTTTATGCATATCTCCTGCTTGAGTAAATCCTTTCTTACAAACAGGACACAGAACTTTTTCACCAGTATGAATAAGTCGATGTGCATTGAGCGATGATTTTCTTTTAAAACATCTCGCACATATATCACACATATGTGGCTTAACATCTGGATAAGAATGAACGGCGTCAATGTGTGCATGTAAATTTTTAACTTGAGTTCCACACAAATTACATGGTTTATATTTTGAACTTTTATTTTCATGTTTATTTGATATATGAACATAGAGAGATGCTTTGACATTGTATTCCTTGTTACATAGAGGACAGTAATAGGGTGGACCACCTGTATTCTTACTTCCTAATTTATAAGATCTACAATGATCGTTTCTGTTACCAAATGACGATGTCATTTGACTACTACTGTTTGGTATCATTAAATATGTTTTCTCATCTTCAGTAGTTACTTCAATAGATTGTAAAGGGATGTCATTTTTGGTTTCGGTTTCGTTTGGTTTTAATAAATAGTAACTACAATTCATTCGGTGACCGCTAAGTTGACGTGCATTGTTGAAACTTTTGTAACATAACGTACAATCTACTTTTTCATTATTATCAGAAATTGGTTTAGATGTTTTTGGTTTGTTTTTCTTGGATCGAGATGTTTTTATTTTATTGTGGACATGGGTTATATGTTCTCGTATGTATTTTTCTGAAAAATTAAATATACATAATTTGTGATTTTTTTTTTGATTTGGAAACCTCTTATAGAGGTTCCTAGGATAAAACCTCAACAGACATTTTTTTTAATCCTATCATGGTTTCCTCACTTTTTTTCAAATATCCAAATTTGAAAAAAAAAAAAAAAATTGCTATCTCTTAACGATTTATGGGATAGACCCCTAAAAATCATCTGTGCAAATCTATATTTAATAAGCTAGGCTCAATTTTAATAGTCTTCCAGTTTTTCATCGATTTTGAAAACTATTTAGCCAGAGATTTACCATGTTGGGTACAATAGTTCTTGTCAGAATTAAGAAAAAAAAATCTCCAATCGAAAATTTAAAGTGGTACATAATACCAAAAATCGACTAAAAATGCCGAAGGCGATGGTTTCTCTTTTTTTCACTATCTGAATAATTATATTATTGTTCTATTCTAACTTACAGCTTACTGAATATCACCATCGGAGTCAATAAAACTAATAATGATTAATGACAAGGAAAAATGTAAATTACGTTTACGGTAAAAAAAAACAAACCTTTAATGAAGTCTACTACATTATTTGCAAGCAATTGAATAAGCCCTACAATCCCAGATAATTCTACCAATTTCAAATTATATTCTAACCTTGAGGGCGGGGGTCGCTCCTGCCCCCCTTTGTATCCGTTAATCCGCTAAGTAGGTACCTATTATGTACGACCTTAGAAAATAATCCCAAACCTGTTAAACCAAACAATATACTCACTTGTACGGAAATATTTAGAACATAGATCACATTGGAATAGATTCTCCTCATTGCTATGAACCATTTCAGAATGTAATTTCAATGCTCTCGAATTAAAAAACATTTTTCCACATATTGTACAAGCACAGATACGAAATCGATAACGTTTAGAAACAGACGACTGTCCATGAATATTTATCAAATGATCATGGTACGTCTGACGAAGATGAAACACTTCCGTACAATAACAACAATCATATGTAAAGCGATCAGATGTTCGTATTCCATGTGATTCTCTCAAATGTCGTTGTAGAAGTTTGTTCGTATCAAATGTGATCGCACACGTTGAACAAGGAAATTTTCGTTTTTTCGTTTTTGACGATGGATTGATTGGATCAACTGTATTTACGGAAGTTTTCATCTTGACAAGGGTTTCATTATTTGTAACATCTTCTTTATTTTGGGTTTGAATTTTAATTTCGTTTTCAATTTTGAAGATGAAGTTTTTAATTTCTTCCATTTTTTCGTCCTTAATTTCAGATTGGATATCTTCATCTAAGTTGATTTGTTCGTCCAAACCTCTTTCCAAATTGTCATTGGCCACATTATTCTTTTGTCTCTGAATTTTATTTCTTTTATTTTCATTATTAATTTTGTGGATTAGGTTTTTGATTTCGTTATCGTCATTGTCAGACGAAATATCATCATCTTCTTCTTCTTCTGAGATAATTTTGGATTTATTTTTTTCTTCCAAACATTGAGGAGTGATAATCTCATAAGTGTTCTCTTCAATGGAATCAAAATGTTTTAATTGACTTTCAGACAGTTCATTCATTATGGTAACGTGATCGATTTCTTCTAAACTCTCATCTTCCAGACTTATATTTTTAGGCGCAATTAATTCAAATAGGTCATCATTGTCGACTACATCTTTTCTTTGAATTTCAATAATTTGATTTTTGCTATCAATTTTATACACGACAACGTTGTCAAGTTCGCTCATTTTGTTGTTGACTTCATTTTCAGATGGATCATAATTTTTGTCGATTTCTGGATTGAAATGTTCGGGAGCGATCATCACCAAAAATTCTTCTTCTTTATCTATTGTTTGAATTTCAATGATTTGATTTTTAAGGATGTCGTCATCATCGTTTTCAGATCGAATTTCATCAACTTTTTCGGAATCATTCAATGGTTCATCCAATTCGACAGTCGATATTATTTGATCTTCTCTGCCATATGTTTGAATATTTTCAAAGGCTGTATGATTTCTGAAAAGAAGGAATGTTTTGATTTGATTTATTTTTATTGTCACTATATTCGTACTTTACAGATTAATCGTTTTTCTTTTCTATTGTAATTATTTAACATTACTCACCAAATTAGGTCTGATATTAAAAATTAATAAAAATACGTTGATCCGTTTGAAAATAATTTCTTTGGGTCCGAAAACAGTGTTTTTTTTTATTTACTTCATAAACACTGAATCGAAAATCTTCATTCAAGAAATTAAGGATTTATATAGTGTGTCTTTAGGTACCTGAACATAATTATGATGTTGACGTTAATATATAAACAAATTAAATAATTAAACTGACTACGTTTTTATTTGCAAATTTTACAGTAGTAGTATACACAAATGTACACCTGTACACATAAAGAAGAAAAGAATTTAATTTACATAATAAAATTTACAATTGAGTTGACATACTTCGTCTCCTCCTGGAGACATCCTCAGAACAACTAGTTAATAGTAAAAACTAAACAAAAAGAAGGGAAAACAATCACCATGCGCGAGATTAGGCCGCTTTTACAAATATTTAGAAAATCAATTGTAAATTTTATAATGTAAATTAAATTCTTTTCTTCTTTATGTGTACAGGTGTACATTTGTGTATACTACTACTGTAAAATTTGAAAATATTTTTTTTTAAGTCAAGTGAAAACGTAGTCAGTTTAATTATTTAATTTGTCAATATGCTACTTGACATAGTATCCCGTTTTGAGAAGATATAAATATATTTCCAATCTTCCTACTTGTACGCATACACCTCTGAAAATAATTTTATATGAGAAGATTCATGTTTATTAATTAAACACACTAGACTTACCAAAGTGAACTAGAACTCATGTACACATTTTTTAAGAAGATATTTTGGAAAGCAACGCTAACCAAAAATTTTGTTAGATCAATATAAGCTTGTCAAATGTATTCAATGGTGTCATTTAAATAGTTTCGTTTTTACAGACAAAAAGGACACTTTTTTAAAAAAATATGGGAATAAATTTGAAGTTATCTATTTTTACAAACAAAACGAATTACAATTTAAGTTATATAATTTTATGTCAATTCTGACAAAATATTTGTGGAAGAAAAAGAGAAGATTGGTTGAATGTCGTCAATGTGAAATTAATATTTTTTCGGACGTTTTGATTGGTTCGTTATTTTCCAAAGCTAAAATATTATCAATGGACCTTATTTTATCTTCATTCAGGCGTCTTTGATTGTTTAGTAATTTTCCAAAATTTATATCAACACACCTGAGTCCTTGAAGTTCAATTTGTAGAGTGTGAAGAGGAATGGAAAGTGAACATGGTTTAAAAAAGATAACGTAGTAAATAATGTTCTTGTATTTTTTGAAGATTTTTTTCTTAACAAATTTCATTCAAATACTTTATTTTGATACCTTTATTAAAAAGTATACATTATATTACATTATACATTATATTTAGTATACATTATACCACCCCAGCCCGGATTTTCTGTCTACGGCCCTGATTGAAGGTCAAAAGTACTATATCTTCACTTGACTAAAAATTGTTTTGTAATTTTCCAAATTTTTTTGTCAAGTGAAGATATAGTATTTTTAACCTTCAATATCGTTTTACTTGACCCAATTTAACGAATCCATACTTTATTTTCACAACTTTCCAAATCAACTCTCGCTTCCCAACAATATCTATATTTTAAGTTAACCAACTTAAAGCATATCTATGTCAAGTAAAACCATAATGAACGTTAAAAATTACTATATCTTCACTTGACTACTTTAGATTTTTAACCTTCATCTATACTTTATTTTCACGACTTTTCTAAACTTTCCAAATCAACCCTCGCTTCTTGACAATATCTATGCTTTATTTTCATATGTTTTAATCTATCTGAAATTTGTCTAAAATATTTATCACAAAAATAGCATTTATAATTTTTCTCTCCTGTATGAATAAAGCTATGATTTTGTAAATGCAATTGTCTTTTAAATACTTTCGTACAGAAACCACACGGATATGTTCGTACATCGAAATGTACTTCTTTTTTGTGTGAGGCAAGATGTTTAACTTCTTTGTTACATATAGAGCAATGCTTTGTTTTAAGTTTATATCTCCATGTTTTTCCTTCGTGAGATTTCTTATGTACATATAGACTTGATTTTGATTTATATGTACGATCACATAGAGGACAAGGATAACTAGATTGTACGGTAGTAGAAGAAGATATATTTTGTTTGGAAGATTTAGTTTCAACTTTTTCCGTACTTATACAAGAAACAGTCTCACTTTCAGTATTGATTAAACGTAGATTGCATCTTAATTTATGACCTCCATATTCAAAAGGTGTTTGGAAAACCTGATTACACGCTAAACATTTTGATGGTCCATTACTTCTCGCATTGAAGTGGACGTTTGTTTTTGTTTCAAGTTTTGTTTTGACATTTTCTCGAGCTGATACAATGGTTTCAGACTTGGTTGTAATATTTCGTTGTTTGGTTGATTGATTTCTGTTTACAGTAACTTTTACATTTATGTGTTTCTTTTTTAAATGTCTTTTTAAATATCGATCTGAAATATAAATTTCAAAGGTTTATGTTTTGAAAATAATAAACAAAATTTTAGATTTCAAAATGGAAACCACAAAATTTACCACCCTCCTCATTAAGAAAAAAAAAACAAATGTTCCAACAACTGCAATAGTTACTGATGTGAGAATTCGCATAAAGCTTACTCTTCAATATAATCTTGTAGTAACCTTTTGTTTTTTTTAGTATTGACTCAACTTGGTTGCCCTGAGTGCAACATTCCTAGTTTGCATCAGAAAGTTTTTAAAAGTTTGGGAAAAGTAACTTTGTAAAATCAATAAGTTATTTAAAAAAAGATGGCGAGATTGAGCCCCCCAATCAGTTCAAATATTTGAAACATCCATAAAAAAAAAAAAAAAAAAAAAAAAAAAAAAAAAAAAAAAAAAAAAAAAAAAAAAAA
>CM022878.1:2193420-2256782 GCA_012654025.1 Pachypsylla venusta | reverse complement strand
CCTTTCAACAGCTCTCATATCACTATAGCTCACCTAAAGATAAATCATCTTTACTCTCCATCCAAGGAGGTTCCAATACACAATTCAACAGCGTCCATAACAAGTTCATCAATGGGTGCCACTATCTCATCCAATGGTGTGTAATGATCAATATATTCTATTACATGTTCTGGAAACTCTTGGTTATCACCATAATCTGCAGATTCACTAACTTTGTCTACAACGTGTTTACTACTTCCAATAGAATCTACAGGATCCTTCGTATCATATTCACTTGGGGTGACATTATCCCTTATAGGATACGATTTTCTATCCATCAAACCATGAGCAACACTTCTATGTCTCCAAAGAACATTACTTTGTGTAAATCTTCTCTTACATCTATCACAACCGTAAGGTTTTTCTCCTGTATGAACTCGAATATGACGGACTAAATAAGTTTTATTTTTAAAACTTTTACTACAGTAGCCACATATGTACGGTCGACTTTCCGAATGGGTCTGTTTATGAGTCCAAAGTTGTCGTTTATAAACACCGCACACATCACAAATTCCATCTTTTTGATATTTATAAGTTTGTGGAAGACCTTCATGGATTCGTTTAATGTGCTCCATGAGAATAAATTTACTTGTTAGGATTTTTGAACAGAGTTCACATTTCCATAGCTCTGAACGTTTCATCATTTTGTCGTGTTGAGTTTGTTTTTCAATTTCAACAAATTCGTTTGGATGAGTTAAACGATAATGTCTTTTCAAATAACTCGCTGAAATAAAATACATATATAGAAACAATATTGATAGGAGAACATCTAGGGGATCTGAGGATATGTTTGTTTACATGATAAAATAAAAACGGTTTTCACTTCGGATATAATAGGCTTATATGAGAAACCAATTAGAGGCATAAGTACTGCATTTCAAGACAATTTACGTACTGTATCTCAGGAAAATAACGTAAGCGGTTCTCAAAATATTGAAGAAAAACGATTTTCAAGATTGTTGTTTCGCCAGCGTCCATGGCACGTTCAATACACCAGTTCCCGTTCGATCACTGAAGTTAAGCAACGTCCAACGAGATTATTCCATGTGGTTGTCCACGTGGGGTTGCGCCCTCGTGATGCTGGTTATTTTTCCGGCCCAACCCCGGCTGGGTGAAGTCAATTTGGGAAGCTGGCTTGCAAGTTTCCAGCGAATGAAGGGTAAAACCCCCGTCTCTGACCAATGATGTACAGAGAAGTGGTCTGGTATTGGTTGTGCGCCGCTTTCAAATGAGTATAATATTCAGTACGACCACATATTGTAAGATCACAGTGCTTACATTTGAACAAAGTTCGAGCTTTTTTTCGAGCACTTCCCGTTCTGGTCAAATAATTCCGGACAATCACACAAAACCACATACAAACTTCACTTTAATATAAACAACTTACGCAGTTTAAATCGTTTCTCACAAATTTTACATTCAAATTGTTTCTTTCCGTGTTTTGTCATAATATGAAATCTTAAATTTGTTTTGCCTTTCAGTACTCGTTTACACATATGACATGTGTACAGAGAAGTATTCTGGTATTGGTTGTGCGCCGCTTTCAAATGAGTATAATATTCAGTACGACCACATATTGTAAGATCACAGTGCTTACATTTGAACAAAGTTCGAGCTTTTAATGGTTTGGTACTGAAAATAAAATGGTACATTTTCAATCAAATTGATATTTTTTCTGTAAGGTATGATTTTATCTCTTAATGTTTGGGGATTATTTCGTACCTATACAGAGTATTTGCCTAAGATTTCATCTTGACATTGTTTCATTTTAGAATATTTAATCAATATTCTGCGGGAATCCTCTTCCAGTTACGTTGATTCTATGGGTCTGTCAGTCAGTATACCAACTAGGTTTTCAAGCCAGTGTCTCTGGTTTCCGTTAGATCACTGAAGATAAGCCACGCTCAGTGAGAATTTACTAAGTAGGTGACTACAAAGCGCTCTCGTGATGCCGGGCTTGGTTGTTGTTATTAACGCTCTCCAAGAAATGCGGCCTCTCCAACAGGATCTGTCCATAATGAAGACAGCTCTAGATTAGTTGGCTTTGATGGATAGTTGCTGGCTGCTCATGATTTACATCATGGGCAGCTAGCATACATAAGGAACAACGATCAGATACCTCAGGGTTTAGCAAGGATTTATATAGCAAATCTTTGAAGAAGTATTTGGAGCCCTCAAAATGGTTGTTTCTTTGCAACGGGGCTACCCGTGCCCTCGGACACGACCAAAGACCATCAACACCGTTCTGACGACAACCGTGTTTTTCCTCCGTTGGAGCTGTTCATCCCAGCCGGGTGTGGTCAATGTGGGTTGCTGGTTTATAAGTTTTGAGCAAATAGACAGTAAAATCCACGTCTCGAATGACTAATTAATGTTAAATAGACGTTTAAAAAAAAATACCTTTCTGTTTTAATGGGAACCACTTCATTCTTTTGAAAATCATAAACAAGGCCACAGGTTCCGCGGTGTCCACACAATCCACTTGGACTTGTAAATACCTTGCCACAAGTAGAACACGTGACGTCATCGAGAGCATAAACAATATTATGTTTCAGCAGATATTGTTGACAATTTCGTTCATGATTTGCAATATCTTGCGGTCTTAAAAATGTTTTAGTACAACCGTCACAACTGAGAGCTGTTTTAGATGAGGAAGACACTGCTCCAGATGATGGCGATGAAGTGTTGCCGTCAGTAAGATTACGACATTGGTGTAACATTCGAATATGTCGGCTTAAATAGCGATCTGGAAGTCGATATTAAAAAAATTGTATATATAAACAGATTACACAATTTTTTTTTATAACAATCCACAAATTTTTATCTTTAACTTCACCTTTTGCCGATAATATTTGGGGTTGTCGTTGCTTTCCACTTTCTACCATTCTGAGTTTACTCCCTTTATTATTTATTACTCGCAGTCCTGGCACCTCGTAGAAACTGCATTTTGCTGATGACTTTTCGTCCTTGGTTTGATGTATTTTTTTTTAAAAGGATGGATGCCCCTCCAACAACAAACCTTCTGTATTACACGAGCTTAGGATCGTCGTCTATTGAAGCTGGTTTGCTCCCTTCGGTGGCTATCTTTATATATAAAAGGCAATGTCCTGAGTCACTGATCAACGTAGAGCCGAAACTATTAATGCTACAGACTTGAAATTTGGCAGAGACCTTCGGTTGCACCATGTAAGTGTGCACTAAGAAAGGATTTTGCAAAATTTTAATTTTAAGTGGTAGAAATCACGAAAAGAAAACAATCCCCATAAGAAATACATTAAAGCGAAAGAGATAACATGATACATGTATATACCATTGAATTAAAAACAATGGCATGAGTTGCGCGATCTTTGTTTACATTATAAATACCTTTTTCAAAGATGGCTGCCAAAATGTAAACAAAGATAATTTCTATATCCTAGGAAGTGCTTGACATTTTGGGAGTAATAAATTTTAAAACTCTTTTTATTGTTATTGTAAAGATTAAGAGACCTATTATTTTATCTGAGAGAAAAGTGCTTCATATTTAAATATCTTTTTAAATCAGTCGATTACCCCTATTTGATTCATCAAGAATCAAATAGGTGTAATCGACTTGGCATGATCCTAAACGTAATTGGGTAGGTGTAATAGACTTGGGATGATCATAAATGAAATAAAAAGGTTGTGATAACTCATTTGCCTGGAATTTCCCGTTGAAATCCGAATTGTCCTGGGAATTACAACCCAGCCATCATTAGAACCTACGTGGCGCGAAANATTTTCTATGTATGATATGTATACCACATGATACGAATACATGTTTTGTATACCACAATATGCGCGGGGGAAGCCGCGATCGGGGATGTTAATATTTTATAAATCCACAAATAATTCTTGATTATACAAAAAGATTGCGACACACACATGATTGACATTTTTGATAGTTTTCCAGGAGTACAAGTGTTTGGTTTTAAGGGTTTCGTTCACATTAAAAAATCAAGATCACACACTTACCACTCTTAAAAATAACATTACAGTTCGAGTACGGACAAATTATTTTCTCATTTTTAATATGAATTTGCATATGAAGGTTTAGTCTAACTTTGCTATCAAATAGTTTTCCACATACACCACAAACAAAAAATCCGGATGGTTCAGCATGTACATCCATAGACAACAAACTGGGGACAAAAAAAAAGAGGAACGGTATTGAGAAAGGGGATATTTGAAAGGGTGAATAAGTACTTATCATGCTCGACGTTGCTTAACTTTAGTGATCTGACGGGAACAGATGTATTCAACGTTGGTACACATATAGATGCAATTAAAATTATCTAACACAAATATTTTAAATTGGTTTTGGAAAAAATAAAAATCGAACCCAGGCGAAGGAAGGGTTACATCTGCTAGAGCCCAATATACCTATCTATCAATTATACAGGGTGAGCCCAAAGAACTAACGTTGGTAGAACACACAATTTCCAACACAAATTATTCTATTCAGCATATGCCGTTTTCGCTTCGTTTTCAAGATGGCAGCCATTTTGTAAATTTTGACCTATCCTCACGAAATTACTTATATTTTTTTTTTCCTTCAAATAGAAAAATATAACTAAAAACCAGCGAAACAAGTACAAAGTTGTAGTAAATATAATTGAAAAAAAAAAAAAAAAAAAAAAAAAAAAAAAAACTTTTGGTCTTTTTTGGACTTTCGGTCTGACGTCGTTCTTGGACGGTTCGTCTCAAAAACTAACTTGATATTTTTTCAGACAATTTTGTACTTGTTACGCTTTAAATTATATTTTTCTATCTGAAACCAAGGAGAGTTATGAGGGTAGGTCAATATTTACAAAATGGCTGCCATCTTAAGAACGAACCGAAAACGGCATATGCTGAATAAAGTAATTTGTGTTGGAAATAGCGAGTTCCACCTACCCTTGTTCTATTATAACGTTTCTCAGGTTCACCCTGTATATATATAAAAAAAACAATAACAGGTTCTACTTTTAAAATCTCAATGGTAAAATTTATTAATTTTTTTTTATTTTATTTTTAAAAGATAAAATATTTTGGCTACCATTCAATATTGGAGGAGGAGGGGGTAAGTGCTCATGAGCGCTAAAATATTGACTATTACGTCTAAAATAAATGGTAAGGAACCATCAGAAAAACCTAAAACCCAACCAAAGCTTAGACCTGAGAAAAATTATCAAAACTCAAAAATGTCAAACCGTTTTCGAGATAAGACTATTTTTTCGGTCAAATTTGCATAGTTATTATGACCAGGCAGCATAAGAAAATGAGTATTAGCTGAGTACTCGAACTTCGTTTCGAGAAAATGAGAGAAAAAATGATAATAAATCTGACTCTTACCGAGGTACAACCATTTAAACGCGATCAGATCATACCACACATAGATTACATATTACCTACACGTTTGTTAACCTATGTAGAAGATGGGGAGTAGTAACCGGTTATTAAGCTGTGTAGAACGTGTTGGTAGTTTTTATCACGAACAGACAGATGCGAAAAGTGACTTTAATTTATAATAATATGTATGGATTTGAGTGTAAATATTTCTCTATGTTTCTCTACAGGCGCATGCTTAGTTATCTTATTACATAGAACATATCTTTGCATATATGGAAGGAAAAGCAAATACAGAAATACAACGATCTGGGAGTCGGCAGATAGATCGTCAATAGGATAAGTAAGTATGACAGAAATACAATGTTCTGGCAGTCGGCAGAGGGATCGTCAATAGGATAAGTAAGTATGACAGAAATACAATGTTCTGGGAGTCGGCAGGGGGATCGTCCATAGGATAAGTAAGTATGCCGCTGTCTGCTATTACCCTTAATGTCTCTAATTTTCTAAAAGAATATCATTTGATAGGAACACTCCATAAGTTTGTTCCGATGTCGTCATCATCAACTGTTGCTCTGTCAGTTCATCTTTCACTAATACATGCTCAGATTGTTCAACGTCTGCCGCGGACAAGCATTTCTTTTCTTTACTATGCGTCCTACTATGTTGTTTAAGATGATCAGATTTTTTAAATGTTGCATTACACACAGAACAAGCATACGGTCTTTCCTCACTATGAACAAACTTCGTATGTTTTTTAACTTCAAACTTGGTTTTAAAACATCGTTTACAAATATCACAAGCGAATGGTCTCTGCGCTGAATGTGTTTTCAAATGTGACGTCAACTTTGAATTTCTATAGAATTTCTTTCCACATTGGTTACACTCGTATCGATAAACTTTCACTTGAGAATGAATAATCTTATGTATAGACAAAGTAGAATGTTGGGAAAAGTTTTTTCCGCACACTTCACAAATGTAAGGTTTTTCTCCCGTATGTATTCGAAGATGTACGGTTAAATTTGTTGGACAAGAAAATGATTTGCCACATATTTCACAACTATGATCACGAATTTGTAAGTGTACAGATTTTGTGTGTCTTTTTAAAGCTGATGATGTATAGAATTGTTTACCACATTGATCACATGTGAATAGTCGTTCTCCGGAGTGAATTCTTAAATGACTTCTTAGAATATCTTTTCGTTTGACAACAATCTTACATGACGGGCATTGATATTTCATTTGGTTGTCCACGATTATTTTATATTTTTCAAAATTATCTTTCTCCCGATGTTTACATCTGTAGATATGTTTCCTGATTTGAACTTTAGTTTTAAAAAATTTGTTACAGTAATCACAATATTTCAATTCCTCTTCTTCTAAATTTTCCATTTTAATTGCTGCTTGTCCGAGAGAGTTGATATCATTTTGAAATTTAGGTTCACTCTTTATGATCATATCTTTGATTTCACCATGTTTACGAATATCAGAATCTATTTGAAATTTTAATTCATACTTGATCATGTCTACTCTACATGTTGTACATGTCAGTATGATATTCATTGTAGAAGTTACAGGCATGGTTAGGATTTGATGACAAACCGGACAGGCCCACCTGTAAAACCAAAGTTATCTTGAATTTAATAATTATTTGAAAACTTTGAGAAACATAAAAGCCAACAAGAATATTAAAGAAAAAAGTGAAAAAAAAAAAAAAATCATAACTCTTCATTTTTTTCTGCAAAGAACGCTTTCAAATTAATTGACGTGGTCTGCCAAAAGTTAACGACATGCTGGATCAGCGCAGGTCAAGGTTTCTGTAACTATCTGAATTGCAAAAAGTGTTCAGAATTTTTTCACATTCCTTCATTTTTTTTTATTCTATTTTTTGCAAAGAAGGATTTCAGAAATTTTTCACATTCCTTCCTTTTTTTTTTTTTTTTCATGATGGACCAGCCCCGATCAAGGTGTTTGATAGCTCTCTGGATTTCAAAAAGTTTTCAGTACTTTTTCAAATTCCTTACTATTTTTTTTTTTTTTTTTTTTTTTTTTTTTTTTTTTTTTTTTTTTTTNTTTTTTTTTTGGCAAAGAACGGTTTCAAATTTATTGAAGTGGTCTGCCAAGTTAACGTCATAATGGACCAGCACCGATCAAAAATCCATGTCCCATACAACTCGTCAACTTCCCAGTGAGTCCAACAATACTGTCATGTGTAGTCAGTCCTGTGGTTGGATCATACAAAGGAGACCTGTAAATATTTCTGAATCTCCCGCTTGAATGATTTGTATTTCTGTATTTTTCCAATTTATTCGACACTCATGATTTGTATTTCTGTAAGTTCAACAGATTTGCCAACAATTCCATGATTATTTTTACAGTGACTTTTCAAACCAATTTCATTTTTAAACGTAGCATAACAGAATCCACAAATGAAACTTTTATTTTCTCTAGCACCGCCTTCTGAATGATCAATAGGAACAGTGTCACAATCTGATGGCCTTTCTAAAGTAACAATGTCACCTTCTGGCACAATAGCATTGCACTCTGGAGGCGGAACAGTTATAATTTCACATACAGTTGGGTCTCCAAATTCATCAACAGTCTCATATTGTGTTGTACCTTCTAAAACTTCTTTGTTATGTTTTAACAAATGTTTTTTCAGACCAACTTTTGATACAAAAGCTTTATAACAATAATCACAAAAGTAATTATATCCTTTATTGAGTCTATCGCTGGAATGATTTTTCATATGTGTCGTCAAATGTCCTTGACGAAAATATTTCTTATCACATAAATTACATTTATACTTTCGATTTCCTTCATGATAAAGTAAATGAATAGAGAAAGTGGTATAATTTCCAAATGATTTGCCACAATGTTGACAAACATATGGTTTCTCCCCAGTATGAATACGTTTATGAGATACTAAATTAGATTTACAAGAAAATCTTTTCTCACAAAAGTTACAAATATATTTCTTAACACCTTCATGTACAACTTGAATGTGTAATTTCAAACCTTCTTTGGTTCGAAATTGTTTGCAACATTTGTCACATACAACTGGTATTTCTCCTGCGTGCGTTCTCAAATGTGTTTTATAAGAATGTAAATCGAACCAGTTTAATTCACAAGTTTGACAATTATATTGAACCTTTCCATTCGTTATTGTTTTATTTTTTTCAATCAATTCTCGTTCATCCTGAATCCCTTCCGTTTTTTTCTTTGTATAACTTTGAACAAAATATTTGTCCATTTCTTCTTCTCGTATTAAATGAATATTAAGTAAATGTTTTTTGAAATATTTCTTTGTGAAATGACTTCCACAAATTGTACATTGCACTTTAGGTACAGTGTTTATTCTATGAATCATATTGTCCTCATGACTTTCTAATAATTTGTCACTACCACTCGTGTTTACATCTATTCCATGTTTTACAAACATATGTTTAAGAAAATATTTCTGATCATAAGATTTAGAACAAATTTTACATGATCCGTATAAATCTATTTTAACACCATACAAACCACGATTTCTTTTCGTATAACTTCGTTTTTTTGATTCGTAGTTTTTGGGTTCTTTTTCAAATACAACACCTACATTTCCAGATTCTGAGGAATCCAATATATCGTCACTTATTATTTTTTTTAATTCTGTATTAATTGTTTCACAATTAGATTTTATACTATTCTCAATAAGTTCAACAGAGTATCTAACATGTTTCAATCCCTTCTTTACATTCAGATTACATTGCTTCGTTCCACTGCGTTTTCCTGAATTGTTTTCAACTTTTTTACATGCCCTCGTTTTAGAAGTCCTAACTCCTATAATGTGTTCACTCAATTTATCCTTCCCAACATTTATCAGTTTACTATTATCTTCAATATTCTCGTCAAGATCAGATTCAACAAAACTTGCTGCATATTCAGAACACACAATCTTAATTTCTTTTTTTTCATTACATCTTTTTCTGACTACATCATTTAGCGTCTTATCAAACTCAGTTCTAGTTCCTTTTGCAATCTCTACTTTATTTCCATGTTTTAACAGGAGATAGTTCGAATCAATTTGATGACTTTCTTTTGTTTTTGATAGTTCTACTGGTGTTGGTTGACATATTGGATTTTCTTCTTCAATATTGTTGATAGGTTCATTCAATAAATTCTTTTTTCCAAGACAATCTGAAGTGTGTAGAGAAAGATGTTTGTAAGAATTAAAATGAGATCCACATTGCAAACAAGACCACCTGCAATAAATTAGAGGTTTCTTATCAACAATATTAAAACACTTTCGTAGTAAGTTCTAAGAAGATTTAGGTAAATTATTTAGTAATATGAAACCCACAAAATCTTCCTCTTTCTTTAATAATTATTTCTTACAAGTTGAATTATAAAAAAAGCTTTTGAAATATCTTCATGTATTGTGAGGGGGTTCGGGGTTCTGTGAGAGGACTCTTAGTTGCTGGATCATACAGTGATACACATGTGGGAAGTTTTGATGTAATAAAACGATCAGATCTTGTAGTAGTGGTTAAGTAGGGACTGGCGATGGATTAGTTGACTCTGTCACCCTATAAATTCTCGTCTTCCCAAAACTGATCAGATTCCTTTTTATCATAGGTGGGTCTTTATACTGTTGCGAACACTCATCTCTGGTTTATGTTCCTGTCCATGTTTGGCATGACGTCGTACAATAATTCCCTATCTTGTCTCGGCAGAAAATGGGTGTCTGCTTTACTGATATTTCATATTAGTTTTGTTTTGCTTTATAAGGTTTGGCAGAGGAAACCAAGCATCCCTCTCAACGGTATTATATTATAATTATTATTTGTTTATTGTGTTCAACAACCGTTGTGGTTGTTGAACACAATAAACACATTACAATTATACCTGAAAAATAATAATGTAGGTTGTACGTATTAAAAAAGCTGAAATCGTCACGTACCTATAGAAGATATTTATCATCCTTTACAAAATACTAAAGAAACATATTTTCTCACAAAAATTACAAGTAAGAAGTTTAAACTTTATGAAAGGACACGTTCAAATCAATACCTTACTAACAATACAAGTGAAACCAAGATCAGGCAAAAATATTTCTTCTGCCAAAGTGATAGAAACCGTAACACGATTGGTAGAGCGAATATGTGACTCACACAGAGACCCTCTCATTGAAAAGATGAATGTCCCCTTTATTTAATATTGAGAAAATCGATTTTTTAACGCCAAACTGTCCACTTCTTGGCAGGCTATATAAATTGTTACTCCTCGCGGTATACTCAATCTTTTTAACATTATTGACTTCACCTCAGTATTCTTTTACACTTTTTTTCTTAGAGAGAAAAAAAAAACGATCCCTTATTTTTACCGTTGGTTCTTTATTTTTGACATGAAGTTCAATGAAATTATTATGATTGTGATTACTTCATAAACCTTACGTTAATTACGATGGGGTATTTCTGCAGAAAAAGAAGAAGAAAAAAAACTCCCAATTTGTACCAAACGTCTAACTCTACGAAGCAGCTGCAAAAGATAAAAATCAAAATAATAATACCAAATAATTTAATTCACATGAAGTGTATTTTTTATGGCAATAAATAAAATAATTAACTTGATTAATATATGCAATCGAGTTTATGTCTAATATTTTACAAAAAATAAATAACAACAGAGAGCGGAAAACAGCATTTCTATTGAACTCAGACCCGTGCTATAGAAATCATGAATGGAATTTTCTGGGAACCAAGGTTTTTCCCTCTTCCAGTTCAGATAAAGTTACCCTGAATAAAATTCGTTATCTTTAAATAAAATATGAAACTTATTGTGATAAGGTGTTTTGTGTTTATCATTTGGCCATAGACGAAAACATTCGCTTCTATGTCATTCTTAACAACGAGTGCATCAGCACACTCCTGTACTGTAGAAGAGAGCAAAGCCCAAATTGGTCTACCAATATCGAAGAATATATTTTAAGAAATTGTTCTAGGAGGAGATAAGTTAGAGCTGGTTGATAGTTTCCACCGTTACATTTGGAGGCAACATCTCACTAAAGCCGCCCATATTGCGATGGACTTTATAATGTTGATTCAAATATTTCTTAACTTTAAATGCAGAGCCACACGTTTCACAAACAAAAGATCGTTCTTGGTTATGAATTTCTTGATGGCGCCTCATTTCACTTCCAGTGCGAAATCCTTTGTGACAAATATCACAAATGTGTGATCGGGGTGGTCGGTCACCTGTATGGATTCGCATATGTTGACGTAAACGAGGTAAACGATGAAACGCTCGACCGCAAACATTACACACATGACAGCGGTTTTGTTCATGCGTCAATTTATGACTGTACAAACTCGCAGATTGTGCGTATCGTGTACCACACAAATCACAAACGTACGGTTTTTCACCCGTATGAATTCGAATATGTTGCGCCAAATTGGACGACGATGCAAACGCATGCCCACAATACTCACAACCATAACGACGTAAATTTTCATGAACAGAAACCGTATGGACTTTGAGTTGAGATAGTGTACGGAATTGTTTGCTGCACTTGTCACATACAACTGGTTTCTCTCCAGTGTGAGTGTACATGTGGGTTCTGAGCGTGCTGAACGAGTACAGTATAGACTGGCATTGATTGCATTGATATCGTAGAGCGCCGTCAATATAGACCCGACATTTTAATTTCAAATCTTCCATTTCAGAGTTTCTTAATTTAAGAAAAACGTCATGCTGAGCGTTCATATGTCGAACGACATCTACTTTCGAGCGTAATTTATTCAAACAAAGTGTACAGTCATACCCGAGCGCTTTGTGAGAAACAAGAACGTGTGACCAGTAGTCATCAAGATTTGTGCATATCTCCGGACACGTCGTGCATATCAGTGGTTGAGGATCCAACGATGTATGGCTCTCCTCAATATGATCTTGTAAACTGGTTTTCGATAGATACGTCTGATGACATTGATGACAAATGAACTGATCGCGATTTGATTTATTCATATTAACTTTGTATTCGGGTTCATCACATTTATGTACATTGCTCAGATGGACTTTCATTTGTACTCTAGACGTATATTCCTTTCGACAAATATTACAAGTGTATTTTTTTAATATTTTTGCTGTTCTGACATGACCTCTCCTTGATATCGTTCTTAAAATGGCTTCGTCTCCCACAATATTATGAACATCCCGCAAATGTTTGCCCATATTTCGAGCAAATGTAAAATGTTGACAACATTCTGTACAAACATATATGTGTGACCGATAGCTATGCTCATCCTGACAATGGGATCGCATCATTTCTCGTGAGACAAAGGTTTTTTCGCAATATTGACATCCAAATCTTTCTTCAGAATAGACCAGATATTCGTCAGGATTCACAGTGACGCCATGGGTTTGTTTCATATGAACGATGATATCTGCACTTCGATTGTATTTTTTCTTGCAAGGTCTACATCCAAATACTTCGTCGGTCTTTTTACGATATTTCGGAAAGTCCAAATTGTTCATTTTGATTTTGAATTGATCAGGATCGATGTCGTCATTTTGATTGTGAACTTTTCGCACATGTTTGATAATGTCTTGTGTGCGAATATATTGTATGGCACATGGCAGACATTCGTACAATTGGAATGGCGTATTAATGAGAGTTTTATTTAAATGTTCATTGACTTGACTCACGTTACATTTTCGAGCAAAAAAATCAACATTAAAATTTGTATTGAGTCCATGATGACTTCGCATGTGTACAAGAATATCTTGGCGACGCGCGTACGTTTTTTCTTTACACAAATGGCAATCGTACAAAACGCAATTGTACAGTGCATGATGTGTTCTTTTAACATGAGCCACCAACATGGATTTCTTCGTAAAATAATAATTACAATAATGACATATAAACACTTGCATTTCTTTTTCAATAAGAGGGGCGGCGTCAGTCACGAGATCATCATCTGACTCGGCATCGTTCATATCGACATCGACAATTTCAACTTTGAAATTATACGTCGGCTTTGTCATATCTTTCACGTGTAAAGAAAATGAGGCGTGACATATTTTACACATGTCGTCATTATCAAGATTGGAATAATTTTCATCTGTGTGTTCCTGGTTAACGTGATTGACAAGTTGTATAGAATCATGGAAGAGACTGCTGCAGTGACAACATGTCCACGACGCCCACCTGCAACATCCAACGTTTTGTGCTCGTTAAAATAGAATTCAAATAATTTGATGACAACATAGTAAGTATTACTACAAAATTAAACACACAACAAAAATAGGGTCTCATGAAATGCTGAATTTAGGAACAATGGGTGATACAAATGCTTTTGAATGAGCTTCAAAAGATTCTATTATTCTTGCGTCCACAATATTTCTTTTCTTCTTAACATCGTTTATGATTTCTCAATTTTTTTTAAAAAAAAAAACTTGCTGATGAATTCTTTAGCACCATGAGCGAAGAAAGGACAAACATATTTATAAATATTAGAGTTTTCTCAAAAATTGCTTTCAATTTACCAATTCAATTTTTCATGAAAAACATAATAACGTAACTTCACACATGAATTATTCTTCTCAAATGGAATTCCTTCAGCTCTACAGTAACGCCCAGACTCGGGTGTCAACTAGACTTCCAGTATGATCTGCATGCGAAGATCAATCTTTTCTATACCCTACATAATTCAGATACGTAAATCATCGAATTTGGAAGGTGATACTTTTTTCCTGTAGCGAGGATTAGATTACTGTAAATCGAACAGGATATTATGACGAAAAAAAAAAAAAAAAAAAAAAAAAAAAAAAAAAAAAAAAAAAAAANAAAAAACCTGAAACTGAAGAAATTTCTTGATTGTAGAATAAACTGTTCTCCCCCATTTCTAGATGCAGGTTGGAAAAATGGTAAAAATGAAGAGCCAGTAAGCGAATAGGTTTTGATGAGCTTTGTCAAACCATGTGTTCCAAATTGTCAACCAAGACAGAGAACCGTAAACCTAGATTCATTACAAATGGTTTCAAGTTGTTGTTGTAGCAACAATCATTAGTCAAAGAAGACTAAAATCAATGATATTGGTAAAATTTTCTTTCATCACAGCAAATCATCATCACCGAAAAAATGGATGATCGCTGCGAGACGATGTGAGTCTTCTTTTCGTTTGCATTGCTGTATTGATGGTCTTCGTCTGAACACTTATAAATGCTTGTGTTGCCCTAGTACGCACAACCATCCATCTGAGTACAATGGTTTCGTCAAGACCTTTTCCTTTAGAATAGAGTTCCCTTCCTCTTCAATTAGTGTTGTAGACAAAAGTCTGTATACTTTCGTGTGTCTTCCCGTCTACCATAATCCACACAACTATTTTGTTAGCGCCGCCAGAGGTGTTTTCCGATGAACTTTATAATGTTGCGTCAAATATTTCTTCAATTTAAAACTAGCATGACATACTTCACATTCGAATGCTCGGACTGTACTATGAATTTTCGTATGTCGACGCATATTTTTGTGTGTTTTGAACAATTTGCCACAAGTTTCGCATATATAAATCAATCCTTCTGTATGCGTTTTCAAATGTTTTTGTAAATCTCCAGGCAAGACATACGACCGCTCACAATATCTACAACCAAACTTCTTATCACTATGCGTAAACTTATGATAATAAAGTCCCGCCCATTGTGCAAACGAAGCGCCACATTGTTCACAAACATACTTCTTTTCTCCTGTGTGTATTCTTATATGAACATTTAAATTAGATTTATCATTAAAAGCATGACCACAATAACTACAAATATGATTTCGAATATTTTCATGTACGCATTTGTAATGCGACAAAAGTCGTGTACGAAATCGGAATCGTTTTTTACATATCGTACACGTATGCGATTTCTCTCCCGTGTGTATATGAATATGTTCTTTTAAACTCCAAAATGATTTTAACAACACAGCACAATGTGGACATTGAAACATGGTAACACCGTCAATTTCAGTTCGACATTTTTCTCTTAATTCTTTATGAGCGTGTGATATTTTGAAATATTTCTTATGATATCTGTTCATATGGCGTAATAATATTGACGGTTGTTTACTTGGAGTTAAACGAGATGAAGGACAAAGATTACAAATAACGGGCGTGTTTTTATGTTCAGAAAAAACGTGCGTCCATAGGGAAGGACAGTCGTCAAACTTTTCGTCACAAATCGAACACCCATGTCGTTCTTTGTGTAAATTACAATCCGTTGGAATTTTCTCTTCATCGTTGCCTTTGGTTCGATGTACTGAACAATACTTTGTGAATACACATAGATTGTAACAGTTGTCGCATTTCTTCGTCATATCCGACATAGTTTGGATCGGTTTGATCTCCTCATCTGATTCTATGTTTAATTCATGAACAAATCGCATATGTCGGACAACATCTCCACGTGTTTTGTACAATGCGAGTTTACATATCGTACACGTGTACCAATCTACAATCGAATCATTATAATTACGCGCATGTAATATTTGAATATGAAATCCAAGCGTTCGTTTTTCTTTGATATGCTCATCACAGTAAGAACATACGTATCCATTTTCTATTTGATCTTTACGGTGTACAGAATATTGGACATTACAAAATGGACAAGAGGCAGATTCGGTGTAATCAAATTTTTCATCATCAATGAATTCAATATGAGACGTCGTATGAAGTAGAAGACCGAAGCGTGTTGTGAACTTTGAATCACATTTACAGCACGACCACACCTCCCACCTGTAACACGCGGAACACGCAACACGCATAAAGTTAGAAGAAATTCAGTTAAACAGACAACATTTTGGGGCAATTTGTATAAAATACGCATGATATGGGGCCACTGCTGGGGTGGGGGATGTGGTTGTGTGAAGAATGACACCAAACATATTCGACCAATAAATTAATTTATAATATAACAACAATAAACACACAGGTCTGTGTAATGTAGACCTTATTCGATTCCATCAACCGTTGACTTATTGAGTATCTCGCTATCACTTCAAGAAATTAAATAATAAGAAATGATGAAAATAAATATTTTTCTAATTTCGACAATCCATAAATATAAAAATAACACTAAAGGACCCGATGATACTCACTCAAATTGGAGAGTGAGTTTCATCGGGCCACTAAACCCCAAAGGGGAACTCGTCCAAAATAGTCTGGTAAGAAGACTACTTCAATTCTCTAGGGAGCTGAACTTTAGCTAGAGAAATAAACTTAACTCTAATATACAAAAAGCTTATGAAGCTAAGGTGTAAGGATTCCAAGCTCAATGATATTAAAATAATGAAAAGGCTCTCTACGAAGCCCCGGGTGGTCCAATATGCCTCAAAAACTAGCCCCGGGTGGTCCAATATGCCTCAAAAACTAATCAGTTATTCCTATGAACATAATGCAGACTATGCAGAATATGTTCATATTCTCAAAGAAACACGGTGAAGTTAAAATTTGACCTTACTGCATTCGAAAAAGTTTATAATGTCACAATGCAATTCCCCGTGTTCACTAAATTTTATATGTTGGATTCGAACAAATATTCTCCTGGTTACAAATACGCCACTCTTACCAATTGAGCTACTGGGGCTGACCAAAAAGTTTAATATGGAATATCGTTTTGAAGTTCTACAATTTTAGAATTGTCCACGGGCAGATCTATTTCGCATCCCCTCTCATGATCCATGGACCCTCCTATTGATATTAAATTACTCGAAGTTGTTCCTATATTTTCCAATCTGCCAATCGTGGATGGTGGTGCCGAAATCGCGACGATTACCATCTTATCTATATTGTCACTCACGGATGGCACATCTCCCACGGGAAATACCATCTTGTCCATAATAAGACCGCTTGTGGCTGTCACCGTTCTCGAAGTCACTACCATCTTATCCATTTCACGTCCACCAACGCTCGGCGACACCCTACACGACTTCAAATGTTTCGTCAAAATTTTATTCATAGAATACGCTGCTCCGCATCGTTCACACGCAAACGGCCTTTGTAAACTAGGTCCTTCTAAATGTTCACTTTTTAATATACAAGAATTCGGAATTCTTTTACAGACTCTCTCATGTTTTCTCAAAGTTTTTTTCAATTTAAATGCCGCCCCACATCCATTGCATGGAAAAGGTCTTTCAGTACTATGTACAGCCATATGTAATTTCAAAATTCCCGGATTCGTAAACGTTTTCGTACATATACTACACGTGTAATGTTTCAAACTGTGCGTATGTGTTTTCATATGACTTCTCATATGGTGATAGTGATTATATGTTTTCTCACAATACAAACATTTATGTCTTTCATCTGAATGAATATTCTTATGATATTTTAAATTTGTAGCTTGCGCAAATCTTGCACCACATACGTCGCAAATATATTTCTTTTCACCTGTATGTATGCGTATATGTATATTAAGAAGTGTTTGTTTGGCAAAAGATTTGCCACATATATTACACAAATGTTTTTTAAGTTTGTCATGTATAATGTCACAATGATCTTTTAATTGATTATGAGAATGAAAATGTTTGTCACATTGATTGCAAACATATTTTGAGGATTTCTCATCTTTATAATGTTTTATCAAATGTTGTTTTAGATTTTTAAATTGTTTAAAATATTGTTCACACTTAAGACAATGATATTGAGATTGTCTATTAACAATTTGTAAAGTGACTTTACGTAGTGCGTGAAGAACATCAAATTTATTGTGAACTTTCTTCATATGATCTATGAATACAAATGGGGAAACAGTACGAAATGGATTATCCGAAGATGAAGGCGACACACATAGATTACAGACCATCGGACACGTATGATGATTTATAAAATAATGTGTCCATAATTGATGACACGACTCAAAAGAATCATCTGCACAAATTTTACAATTATGGTGATCTTTATGATTTTGACACTTGTTAGGTTTCCGAGTCTGTTCTTTCATTTTCTTATGAGCCGAACACATGTCTGATAGAACACACGGCACATTACATTGTTTACATTTGCCTGTTATGTCATCCATTGATTTGACCAAACTCTTTTCCAAATCATGCTCATGTATACTGTGCATATTCTTCATATGTCTACAAAAACTTAGTCTATTGGAATACAATTTATCACGACATATTGTGCAATAGTAGTAATCCAAAATCGGATTTCCATATTTGGACCCATGTAATATTTGCATATGTATTCGGAGCCATTGTTTATCAATACAATATTCATCACATTGGGAACATATGTATCCACCGGAGCCGAATCTGACGCCGAAAATACTTTGCGTACGACATTTTCCATGTATGTTATATTTCATATTACAAAATGGACATGTTAAGCCTATTTGAGAACGATCATAATTTTCTTCATTTAGATCAATGTGAGTTAAGATGTGGAAGCAAAGGCCTGAGTAAGAAGTAAATTTAGAGACACAACGACAACAGGACCACACTTCATCACACCTGCAACACGCAGAACACAACACCACACTTGGAATTAACGGAAAGAACAACAAAACAATATAAAAGAAAAAGTACCTGAACACCGAACCCAAGGCTTATTAAATAAATCTTCATAAAATTCAAATGGATAGGAGTGACAGAGAAAATGAGATTAGCAACCAACAAAAATTCATATAGAGTTGCCATATTTTAGGGCAAATATTTCTGGAACAAAGAAAAGAAAATCCTGACTTCCTTCACAGTTAAAGCACAACCTTCTTATCTGAAACACTCATAAATAATTAATTTTATATTTATGTGTACAACTCACACAAAATAAATTTTGTCTTCTTAATTAACTCTTTAAAGACTTGATGTAGATGTTTAAAATTCTTCAATTAGATAAAAATCCTCTTTTATATCAAATCAAAACTAATTCACACAAAATACATTTTGTCTTCTTAATTAACTCTTTAACGACTTGATGCAGATGTTTAAAATTCTTCAACTAGATAAAAATCCTCTTTTATCTCCAATCAAAACTTAATTCATTCATATCTTAAAGTTTTAACTAATTATTGCAAACTTCCCAAATGAGAAATAAAATCTCCAATCAAAACTTAATTCATTCATATCTTAAAGTTGAGCTTAACTAATTATTGCAAACTTCCCAAATGAGAAATAAAATCTCCAATCAAAACTTAATTCATTCATATCTTAAAGTTGAGCTTAACTAATTATTGCAAACTTCCCAAATGAGAAATAAAATCTCCAATCAAAACTTAATTCATTCATATATTAAAGTTGAGCTTAACTAATTATTGCAAACTTTCCCAAATGAGAAATAAAATCTGATTTCAATTCGTTCATATCTTAAAGTTGAGCTTAACTAATTATTGCAAACTTCCCAAATGCGAAATAAAATCTGATTTCAATTCGTTTCACAAGTCATACTTAATTCTAGAAAAGAAGTTATCGGAATATTCTTGCAAGTTTTCATATGTCGTCTCAAATGTTTTTTAAGTTTAAAAGCGAAATCACAATATTGACAAATATAAGGCCTCTCCTCCGTGTGAACGTTCATATGTTCTCTTAAATTTGCCCACTTTCGTCCAACAGTAAACTTTTTTCCACACGTTGGACACTCAAGCGGTTCCGTGTTTGTTGTATGCGTTTTCATATGATCTCGCAACAGCTTTGGAAACTTGTACGTCTTATCACAATAGTTACATTTGTGTCTCACATCAGAATGTGATATCATATGATAATAGAGGCCATTCCACGCTGCAAATCTTTTCCCACAAACTGAGCAAACATGATTCTTTTCTCCTGTATGCAATTTAAGATGTTCTTTCAAATAGGTTTTCTTTGCGAAATTTTTTCCACATAGTGTGCAAGTCTCCCGAAGATCTTTTGATGGTTCCTCATTTTTGTTTTTCTTAGGAATCTTGTTAGTTGATTTATCAATTGGTGGTTTCTTTTTCAACTCTTCGAAATTGATTCCTTGAAGAACGACTACAACATCATGAAGCGTCTTCATATGATTAACAAGTTTCGTTGCCTGCAACTTTGTCGGTTTAATTTCAACCGAACAAAAATTACAACGAAATATGTGTTTCTTATGATTTTCAAATGCGTGCGTCCAAAGAGATGAACAATCTTCAAAAGTTCCTCCACAAAGTTGACACACATGTCGATCAGAATGATTTGCACAGATCGTCGTGTCTACTGTCACTTGTGGCGGTGATAGCTTTACCAACTTTTCCATCATATTCTTTGCATGCAGCGAACATGTTTCAGAAAGAACACATGTCGCGTTACATAGTTTACAAACAGTTGTTAAGTCTTCCAATGATTTGACACAATGCTCTTCTACATTAAAATCATTCAAACAATGCGTTTGATTCATGTGATCCATCAAATTGTCCGACGAGGAAAATAATTGATCAACGCAAACATTACATTTATACCAAGCGAGCACACCAGACGTATGAAAGATTTTCAAATGAATTCCAAACATGAGTTTCTCATTGAAGCTTTCATCACAAAATGGACACTTGTAATGGCCATCAGTGAGATCGTCTCTAATATGGATCGTATATTGGATGTGACAAAATGGACAAGATGCATTTTCTGTGCAATCTCTCTTTTCATCATCCAATAGATCGACATGACCAGAAGACATATGAATAAGAAGATCTGAACTTGAAGAAAAATTTGAGTCACACATACAACAAGACCAGACCGCTGTCACTGCCGCGCACCTGCAACACGCGGAACACGACAGTCAATGTTAGAAAGCACGATACATGGATTGGAAAAACACAAGTAAACAAAAACAACTAGAGCAGATGTCCGCAACGTCGCGTCGTATGCGATTATCGGAAAACCTACCAAATCTGGGATAAGAACTATGTGATACAGTGGATTCGATATTTTTCCTAAATATTTTGACGGAGGGTTATTCATTCTAGGCCTCTTTTTTTTTACATCTTTACCGTTTGAACTGAGTATAAAGTTTCGTTTTTGGTCATAAATGACGAGATTTCTTCCCTCCTTACTTCGTACCTACATATTAAACGAAGCTGTACTCCAAATTTACAGGTTCGATGAATTTACAGGTTGGTTCAGTCGAAAACTCATTTAAATCCATTTACAAAAAATAAATACTGATTTTTATTTTTAACGCAAATCACGTTTAATTTATTTATTAAATAAATAAAACAATAATACAATCAATGACACGAGACAAATTAATTTGTAATAAATAAAGTAGTTGAGTGACAGATTAATGACAAGGAACCAAAATGACATTAAAATAAAAAAAAAATTTCCTTTGATCAACAATAATATTTCAATACAGAAAATCAATTGTGTCCAATCTTTTTTTTTTTTTTTAATTTGGCTTAACGTCTCTTTAACATCTATTGGTCATTCAAGACGGGGGTTTTACCCTCCATTCGCTGGAAACTTGCAAACCAGCTACCCACATTGACCTCACCCAGCCTGGGTTGGGCCGGAAAAAGCCAACGATACGTGGTGTTCCCAAGCGGTCACCCATCCAAGTACTGACCACGCCCGGACGTTGCTTAACTTCGAAAAAGACAGCGGTAATTATATACAGTTACCCCGAGCAATGCTAGAGAACTAACACATCAGACTACCGGACAATCATTAGGTGATTTTTTAATAAACCCAAAACAATCAAAAGTGAGCCAGGATCAAAACACACAAACAAAAAGAAACCAATAATAAGCGCAAGAAACCAAACCCAATCCAGTTTATTGACGATACAAAAGTCACCTCTTGATCTCCTGGTACACTATACGAGAACATGCATCATCTTCATTTCATATTATATTTTCCAGTATACGAGGTGTGGCTATTAAGTTCGTAGACTCGAGCTGCTACGCAAAAGCTGTGCATGCTAGGAAGATATGATGAACATGTTTGGCCAGCTTCAAGTCTTGTATTTTGATTGATAGGTGTCGCATGCCTGTACTGTAATTAGTTCTGTTGTGATAGCCCGACGCGCAAGACACCTTTTTTAATTTTGCCGGAATTATGATTGATATAAACGTTGAGCAACGAGTGATTATTAAATTTTACGTAAAACTTGGTAAAAGTGCTACTGAAACTTTTTCTTTGTTAAAGACAATGTACCAGGAGTCATGTTTGAAAAGATCAACGCTTTATAAGTGGTTTAAACGGTTTCAAGATGGTCAGGAAGATGTTGAGGACGATCCACGTCCTGGTCGCCCCCAAACCTCAAAAACTGACGAAAACATTGAAAAAGTTGGTGTTATGATTCGTTCTGATTGTAGATTAACTCTTAGACTAATGGCTGATACGCATTCTTTCTTAAAATTGATAAAGAATGTGTGAGACAAATTTTGCACGAAAATTTCCACATGACAAAAGTTTGCGCAAAAATGGTGCCCAAGAACCTTTCACATGAGCAAAAGGAAGTTCGCAAAAATCTCTCTACAGGCGCCCTAAATCAGATCGAAAGTGACCCGAACTTCTTAAAAAGAGTCATTACATGCGATGAATCATGGTTTTTTACCTATGACCCAGAAACGAAGCACCAGTCCATGCATTGGAAGAGCCCAAATTCTCCGAGGATAAAAAAAGCTCGAATGAGCAAGTCAAAATTCAAGGCCATGATGATTGTTTTCTTTGATATCCAGGGGACAATTCACCTAGAATGGGTTCCTGAAGGCCAAACCGTCACTCAGTATTACTATCTTGAAGTTCTAACTCGCCTTCGCGAGAAAATAAGAAAGTAACGACCCGAATTGTGGAATGAGAAGTCATGGTTCCTGCACCAGGACAATGCGCCAGCCCACAGTGCCTTCTCCGTGAAGGCGTGTTGGAACACCCTCCTTACTCACCCGACCTGGCCCCGTGCGACTTTTACTTATTCCCAAAAATCAAATCTGCCCTGAAAGGTACCAGATTTGACAGCGTAGATGCCGTTAAGAAAAAAGCGGCAGAGGTCATGAAAGGCCTCACACAAAATGACCTCCACCACTGTTTCGATCAATGGAAAATTCGTCTGGAACGTTGTAGGGATAGAGGAGGGGAGTACATTGAAGTGGATAACTACTAAAGTTGGGTAAGTTAAACACAAATCGTTTTATGGTAAGAGTCTACGAACTTAATAGCCACACCTCGTATATTATTTTTACTCTAAGTAAGCTACAGTTTGTACAGCGTTCGTTCACAGTTGTTTGCATTATTTGGATTAATCAACGAATATTGCTCCGGAGGAACGAATATCGAATGCGTCAGTACATGTAAGCTACAGCTTGTACAGCGTCCGTTCACAATTGTTTGCATTATTTGGATACAGCAACGAATATTGCTCCGGAGGAATGAATATCGAATGCGTCAGCACAATAAGTCGGCTACAGTTTGTACAGCGTTCGTTCACAGTTGTTTGCATTATTTGGATTCATCAACGAATATTGCTCCGGAGGAACGAATATCGAATGCGTCTTATAATGTTGAGTCAAATGTTTTTTTATTTTAAATCCCGCATTGCACACCTCACAAACAAACGCATTCACCGAATTATGCGTATCTTTATGTCGCTTCAAATATCGAGCCGTACCGAAATCTTTGCCACAAACTTCACAGATATACAACGAATTGTCCGTATGGGTTTTAATATGTCTTTGTAAATTGCTCGGATTATTATAAACTTTTTCACAGTAAGTACATTTGAATTTAACATTATTATGCGTAAATTTATGATTGTAGAGTGTCGCCCATTGTGCAAAATCAGCGCCACATAGTTCGCACATATACTTCTTCTCGTCTGTGTGTGTGCGAATGTGTACATTTAAATTAGATTTATCTGAAAACGCTCGGCCACAATAGCCGCACTGATGTTCACGGACTTGTTCATGTACTCGCTTATAATGAACATTTAGTTTTCCTCGATTTCGAAATGATTTACTGCAAACATCACACACATGCGGTTTTTCTCCCGTGTGTATCATAATATGTTCTCGTAAACTCCAAATATTTTTAAGAAGTGCTCCACACTCTGGACACTTGTACATTTCCGTACCATCGACAACAAGTCGAGATTTTTCTTTTAAATCATCATTTCGAGGAGTAATTTGAAGTTTTAAACTTTTTCTATGAACTTTATTCATATGTCTCGTTAGAAACGTTGCACTTTTCACTATCACATTTATATCCGTACAGAGATTACATATTTTTCGTTTTGTTCGATGTTCAGAAAACATATGAGACCACAAATGATTACATTCGTCGAATAAACAATCACAACACTGACACGAATGACATTTTAAATATTCATGCTCTTCGCATTCACTCGGTACGGACGAACATTCTTCGTAACTTTCCGTCAAACGTTCTTCTTTTATTTTCTCCTTATGATCTTCACAAGTTTTCGATAAAATACACATCTTATCACATTGAATACATGTCCATGTAACATCTAACTGTGAACGAACAATGAAATCATTCGTTTGAATCCGAAGTTTGCCGTGAACATTTCGCATATGTTTAACTATATCCTGACTGCGCATGTACAATCGATCGCAACATACATTACAGCAATACCAGACAAGATCTGGATTGCCATAGACAATATGGCCATGTGTTAATTTAATATGTGCTTCAAGAGAATCTTTCAGCTGAAAACTTTGCTCACAATACCAACACATATGTTCAACCAATTCCGATATGTTTCGACAACGTTGTTGTTTTTTCTTCGAGATTTTCCTATTTAAAAATTTGTTCTTTTTATGTTTTGAACACCGTTTCGACATGACACTTGGTTCCCCACATTGCTCACACGGATACACAACATCCTCAATAGAAGACACAATGTAATTCTCAGACCGACAATATTCTTCCTGATGGATGAGCTTCATATGCTTAACTATATCCTGACTTCTCATGTAAAGCTTTCCACAACATATCTGACATGCGTACCAGCACAACTGATCATTATCGTAAACAATTCGGCCATGTTCGATTTTAATGTGGACTTCTAACATGGTTTTATCAGAAAAATTGCCAGCACAATAAGAACAAAGAAAAATATCATCTTTTTTAAGTTTTGATTCTTCCTCAATTTGATGTGTTTCCATTGAATAGTTACATAGAAAACAGATGTCTTGATAATGACGACCATTGGTTGAGACTGTGTTGGACGAGGAAGAGGTGCTAGTGTGTAAGAGAAGATGAAGACTAAGATGTGTGCAAGAGGTGAATTTAGCGGTACAAGAACAACACGCCCACACAGCACACCTGCAACACCACAAATGTGAAGAACAGACATAGTATGAATATAGGTGGACAAGTCAAACAAACAAATATGAAGGAATTTTTTTACTCCAATGAGAGAGAAGAATATAGGTGGACAATATGAACAAACAAATATGGAGGAAAAAGTTACTCCAATGAGAGAGAAGATCACAAGTACTACAAATCAAACAAAACGGAAAACATCTCCTTCTTCTTCTTCTTCTTCCAAGTACTTCTAAGATACTTCAGAATAAATTTCGCAGAAGTACAAGTTTTGAAATCACGTGAGAAACTTCGCAAATAAAGAGGAATATATGTTTTGTTAATAAATCGACCAATAACATGAAATAATAAAACACACAAATTATCATTTATGAGGATTAAAAAGGAATAAAGGAACTCAAGTTGTGATAGTGTTCACATTGTTCTATCATAGCTCTGGTCTGATAATGCCAGTCTGCGTACTGTTGAAAGCTCACCAACTTAAAATTATTAATTTTAGTTTTTAATTTAACTAAACTCTGAAACGATTTTTATTGACATATTTTTATCATCATTATTTTAAAATAAAGTATANATCAATTTCGCAGAAGTACAAGTTTTGAAATCACGTGAGAAACTTCGCAAATATGTTTTGTTAATAAATCGACCAATAACATGAAATAATAAAACACACACATTTTCATTTATGAGGATTAAATGGAATAAAGAAACTCAAGTTGTGATAGTGTTCACATTGTTCTATCATAGCTCTGGTCTGACAATGCTCGTCTGAGTACTGTTGAAAGCTCGCCAACTTAAATTATTAATTTTAGCTTTTAATTTAACTAAACTCTGAAACGATTTTTATTAACATATTTTTATCATCATTATTTTAAAATAAAGTATAACAATTATTTTAAAATAAAGGAATTTATTTGTGTCAAATGTATCATTGTTACTACTAAATTTTTATAATTCGATGTAAGAATCTCCTGGTCACGAATCTGACACACTCACCACCTGATCAGGAAAAAAAGGCTGTTGGGGAAATAAAAACATGTACCTTTTTTTATATAAAAAAAAAAAACGAAATCGCTCGTATTATATTTGCAGTATAATTTATGTTTCAGAACCATACAGGAATATTTCTTTATATCATCAGCGAACATTCGAATCGATTTTGCCGATTATTGAAAAGGAATAGGAAGGGCTGTTAGGAAAGAAAATTGAAAAACAAACGAAAAAAGCGCTCGCAATAAATTTGTAGTGTATAAAAATGCAGTTTCCCGATTTTTGAATAGCAGCCCTATTTCATCATCCAGTCTCCACCCTCATTTATCTGTTATGAGTTTTAATATGCATACTCAAACTATCTTTAAATTTAAAACTAGCATTACACAAGGTACAAACAAAAGGTCGTAACTCACTGTGTGTATTCATGTGCCGTTTTAAATTTTGTGTTTTCTTAAATTCTTTACCACAAACTTCACAAATATATTTTATATCTTTCAAATGTAATTTCATATGCATTTTCAATTTGTTTGGATTCGAATAGGACTTGCCACAATGTGTACACATGAGTTTGTTTTCCGCATGCGTAAACTTGTGATAAAACAAACCTGACCATTGAACAAACGACGCACCACATTGTTCGCAAACATATTTTCGTTCATTCGTATGAATATGAACATGTAATTTCAAATGAGATTTCGTAGCAAACGTTTTCCCACAAAATGTACATTGATGTTCGCGAACATTGTCATGAACACATTTGACGTGATGACACAGATCTGAATTACGTCGAAATTGTTTGTCACAAATGTTACAAACAAAAGATCTTTCTCCGCTGTGTATTTCTAAATGTCCGATAAGACCACGAAACGTTTGTAGAATCGTTGAACAATCTAAACATTTATAATGTTCGACACCATTGATAGTACATCGGGTTTGAGATCTTAATTTATCAAAATTAGAAGGAATTTTCAATTGTAAAGAATGATATTTCTTCATATGACGAACAAGGAGATGTTCATATTTGAGAACAACTTTCGTATGAGGCGAAACTGGACATAGATTACATCCAAAATCTGTATCACGATGTTTGTCAAACAAATGACACCAAAGTTGATCACAATTATCGAACGGAACACCGCCACATTTGACGCACACATGTTGATTGGCCAAATGTTTTAGAATCGTACAGGAATTTGTATCATCAGCGAAGGTTCGATTCGAGTTTGCCGATGATTTCAAGGAAACAGGAATCACACTGTGTTTTTCACATGTTTTTGATAATGCGCTCAACTGACCACATGTGTGACAAGGAAAAAGTACCTCGCCCGAATGTTTCACACAATACTCATCGACATTAATATGAAACATGTTATGAATATTTTGCATGTGTTTACGAAAATCCGATGTTCTCCTATACAATTTATCGCAGCACATTCGACATGCATACCAAACGACAGGATCTCTAAACATAGATTGGGAATGTTCAATTTTAATATGAAATTCTAATATTTTTGTAGCGGTAAATATTTGATTACAGTGGAAACAGCTGGAAAATGATTTGGACGAGAGTTTTGTTTGTCGCGAGGAATGCGAATCAAGTGACGAGTAACACAATACACAAGTACTAGATTCCTCGCCAAGAGAAGTTTTTGTGTCTAAATCACCACCACCGGAATGAAGAATTAATATATGAGAATCAAGATGTGAAGAGGAATTGAACTTGGCGTTACATTTACAACACGACCACACCATACACCTGTAACACCATAAACATGTGAGGGAGTATAAATGGAGAGAACAGCACGAGTCTTCTTCATACACTTATAACATATATGACGGGGTTATCATAAGGGTCCACCCCAAAATTCTAGAGAACTGCTTCACATATGGAAAACGTAAAAAAAGAGCTTTCATTTCTAGGAGGATAAAAAACATTATTCTAGAACTAGTCATTCATACAGGTTGGCTAGATTAAACAACCCAATTTTAACAGGAATAAGTAAACTAAAATCAAATCCGCAAGTAATGCAAGCTTTTTTTAAAAAATAAAAAACCAAAATAAAATGTATTTCCATAAAATTTACATTTTTTTTATTGTTCTTCAATAACATAAAATATATAATTAGGTAATAATAATTAATGGCCAAATTCAAATACAACAAACATTAATAAATAATAATTTATTGTAGAAAAATCTGTTAAAATTCCAGTCATGTAATGAAATTCTCAAGCCACGCCAATAACACGTTGAATAAATCAGTTGCCGTTAGAACACTGAAGTTAAGCAATGTCCAGCGAGGTTTTATTAAGTAAGTGACCAAGTAGGTTTGCGCCACGTGTTGGCTACCTTTTTCCGGCTCAAACCAGGCTGGGTGAGGTCAGTGTGGGCAGTAGGTTTGTAAGTTTTCAGCAAATGGAGGATGAACCTCTGACTCGAAATTGCAATAGATGTTAGGGGGAGGCATCAAGAAGGAGAAGAAAATGAACTTATTAAGCCAAGAGCATAGGAACGTTGAAAACACCTGTTCCCGTAAATACACTTAAGTTGAATTTGATTATTGTCTCCTAATGTTTCTCTGACAACTGTGTTCTCAGAGGTGCATGCTTTTATTTTTTCTCATGTGTCCTATAGTGTTGAACAAGATGTCTCTTGGTTTTAAAATCAGAATTACAAATTTCACACACAAATGATCGTACAGTACTGTGGACCGCCATATGACCCTTCAAATTTTCACTTCTCTTAAATCCTTTCCCACAAACATCACAAATAAAATTTGCATTACTCGTATGCGACTTCAAATGACTTCTCAAATGATTTGGATTCTTATACTTCTTTCCACAATAGGTGCACACAAGTTTGGCTTCCGAATGCATGAACTTATGATAGAACAGACTTGCCCATTGTGTAAAGGCGGCTCCACAAATTTCACAAACATACTTCTTTTCTCCCGTATGTATTCGAACATGATCGGTTAGATTCGGTCTCGTTGTAAACGTTTGTCCACAATAAGTGCATTGAAATTTACGAATATTTGCATGAACACTGTTCGTATGCAGAAGTAAGTTTGTACGATGACGGAACTTTTTATTGCAAATCTTACAAACGTAAGCCATTTCTCCACTGTGAATGAACAAATGTTCTTTAAGTCCTCGAAAATTGGAGAGAACGGTTGAACATTCCGGACATTTGTAGCGTGTTACATCTTTAACAGTAAAAGCTGTTTTCTCGAGTAACTCATCAAATCGTGACGATATTTGAAGCACCAAACCATGGTTTCGTTTCATGTGCCGAATCAGTAGATGCGCGTATTTCACAATAATATTGTTCGAAGACGGACAAAGGTTGCAGTCAAACTCGGCATCGGCGTGTGTTTCAAACGCATGCGTCCACAAAGTTTGACAATTTTGAAAACTCGTTTCACACTTCTGACATTTATGATTCGAATGATCCGAACATAGTTGCTTGACGGGTTTCTCTTTGGAACACTTCTTTGATTCTTTTCCATGTTTTTGACAATAGTGTGAGAGAACGCTTGTTTTTTTGCACGTAGTACAAGGAAACGTTACTTCTCCTACAGATTTAACAACATAATCTTCCTCATTGACTATTACAATTCCGTGATTGTTGCGCATGTGCTTCGTAATATCTTGTGCTCGTTTGTACAAACAATGACTACACAGTTTACAAGCATACCAATTTAAATTTGGATCCGAATAGGTAACAGACCCATGAACTAATTTCATATGAATTTCAAGATCAAATTTCAAAGAGAAATGTTCGCAACAGTGATAACACACAAAGTGGAATCTGCCTTCAACAGACTTTGAATGAGTGTCAATCGATTCATTACACAAGATACAATTATTGGAACAATCGGTTTCAAGTTTAACATCAGGATCAGCGTGCTGTGACGACATATGATCCGATAGTGTCGCATATGAAATGAACTGAGCGGCGCACGTGCAACAGGACCACAACAGGTTCGACCTGTAACACCACAAAGGCAATTCATCGGTCAACATTTGCGACAACAAGAAGGAAAAAAAAAAGATAACCTATAATTATTGAAGAACTTTTATTTCGAAAAAGTTTATAATAGTGAGAATGAGAATGGAAAGTGCAATAGAAAAATCCATTCCATTCTAATTCAAATGACGACGAATCAAAAACAAATACTCATCCTGGACAAAAATGACGTACTGACACGAACAAATGGGAGAAAATCTTGAAAGTTAGAAAGGAAAAATATATTTAACACATCAAAAGCTCATTAATTTGTTATATTGCACTTAATTTGAACACTTGTTTTTCTTTTGTCATCGCTAGATGACATATAAATTATTAAAGAGAAATTCAACGTTTTTTATGACTTTATACTTATTTTCCCCTTAATCCGCCATAATTATGATTTGTCAAACAAATTATTATTTCCCTCGAAACATTTTTAAGTTGGGGAAAAAAGTTTCAAAGGAGTTAGCTCATTTCAGGGTGTCTACCAAATCGTCAAAGTGAAATTCCCAGACTTTTCCAGGTTTTTCAGTCTACTTTTCCAGATTTTCCAGTGTACTTTTTCAAGATTTTGTCTGCCCATCTGACTTCAAAAAACACAATATTGGCGCCCAGGGACCACAAAAACTATACAGCAAATTTCCTTCATACCCTATTCGTATATTCGTGAGCTAAGTTCCTCTTTAGGGCTATGTACGCCCNATGACATATAAATTATTAAAGAGAAATTCAACGTTTTTTATGACTTCATACTTATTTTCCCCTTAATTCGCCATAATTATGATTTGTCAAACGAATTATTATTTCCCTCGAACCATTTTTAAGTTGGGGAAAAAAGTATCAAAGGAGTTAGCTCATTTCAGGGTGTCTACCAAATCGTCAAAGTGAAATTCCCTGACTTTTCCAGGTTTTTTCACGATTTTGTCTCCCCAACTGACTTCAAAAAACACAATATTGGGGCCTAGGGACCACAAAAACTATACAGCAAATTTCCTTCATACCCTAAACATGTAAACCAAAATTTTAGAGGAAAACGATAATAAGCGCCGCAGGCGAAATTTTTGAGAAAAAACATGTTCAGCATAAAATTAGCCATTGAACAGCAATTCCCTGACTTTTGGCGTTTTTTCGGCGTTTTTTTCCTGACTTTTCCAGTATCCTAAAATTCCCTGACAATTCCAGGTTTTCCAGTCTGGTAGACACCCTGGTAAAGTAGCAAAATTAAGTTTTGCTCTCGAACTATGGAGAGTTACGATTGATTTGTATTCGAAGCAAGATGTTGGAAAAAAATATTCTAGAAGATTTTGAGCATGAAAATTTGAATCAAGCGCCAAACAATTCAACATGTCCATTCCGATATATTAGAATTGTTTATCAAATCCCCTCACTTTTCCCCTCAAAATCATCTTTATGATATTTCTTGTAATGTCTTATAAGATTATGTTTGACTTTACATTCCGCACTACAAATCTTACATTTGTAAGCTCTCACCGTACTATGAACAAGCATATGTCTTTTGAGCGCCGCTTGCCATTTGAAACTTCGTCCACATTGTTCACAAATATATTCCGATTGGATCGTATGCATTTTAGCATGCNAGACACCCTGGTAAAGTAGCAAAATTAAGTTTTGTTCTCGAACTATGGAGAGTTAAGATTGATTTGTATTCGAAGCAAGAGGTTGGAAAAAAATATTCTTAGAAGATTTTGAGCATGAAAATTTGAATCAAGCGCCAAACAATTTACCATGTCCATTCCGATATATTAGAATTGTTTATCAAACCCCCTCACTTTTCCCCTCAAAATCATCTTTATGATACTTCTTGTAATGTCTTATAAGATTATGTTTGACTTTACATTCCGCACTACAAATCTTACATTTGTAAGCTCTCACCGTACTATGAACAAGCATATGTCTTTTGAGCGCCGCTTGCCATTTGAAACTTCGTCCACATTGTTCACAAATATATTCCGATTGGATCGTATGCATTTTAGCATGCTTCTTAAGATAATGTGGTGTTGTAAAAGATTTCCCACAATCCTTACATGGAAAGAGACCATCGCCACGAGCGCCATCCTTATTGTGATTCATCATATGTTCAGATAGCATTTGTTTGTGTTCGAGCACCAAATTACATATGAGACATACATATGTGTGAACACCATCCAACACATTGACAACATATCCTCGGTCGGGTTTATTATGAATATATTTATGTTGACAAAGTGTGGCTCGCTTTTTGAAAGCCACGCCACACACTTCGCAAACATATTTCCTTTCTCCCGTATGTCGCGTCATATGTTCTTTAAGTTTACTCCTATCACAAAACTCTCGATTACAAATTGTACACAAATGATTTTTCAAGTTTAAAGATTTTCGATAATTCATATCATAATATCGATTCTTTCGAATCTTTCTATGTACTCGATCATAATGTAATTGCATATTACATCGACGTCTAAATAATCGATTACATTGTGGACATCGATGTGACAAATCGATTCCACTGTGTATAAACAGATGTTCTTTTAAGCCACGAAAGGTTTGTAAACTTCGTTTACACTCGGGACATTCGTATCGAATTTCATGATTATCGATCATAATTTTCGATTTCGTTTCAAGATTATCAAGTTCATAGAGAGCGTTAACATCATCTAGTTTTAAATTATGTTGACGTTTCATGTGTCGCACAAGAACGCAAACATAATTTACAATAACACTATCAGAAGGTGGACATAAATTACAAATGAGTTCATCTCCTTTGTGTTTATGGAACATATGAATCCACAAGCGTTCACAATTATTCAGTTCTAATTTACAAATATTGCAACTATGAAGAGTCTTATGTTCAATACAGATTTCATCAATGGGTTTTGATTTCAAATTGTTCTTTAATAATTTCGTTCGCTGATGACTCGAACAACATTTCAAGAGTACACCAGAGTTGCCACATTGTTTACAAATCCGAGTGACATCTTCAAGAGTTCTCACCATATGTTCCTCCTCATTGAACGACGTAGCCTTATGAACATTACGCATATGGCAATGAATATCTTGAGTGCGTTGATATAAACGATTACAACAAATTTTACAAGCGTACCAAGTGAGATAAGGATTGGAATAAATAATTTGACCATGAGCGAGTTTCAAATGAGTTTCTAACGTTAGTTTATCATTGAAATTTTCGTTACAATGTTCACAATATAGGAAACAAGATTTGTTCCTGAATTTATTTAAATGAGTTGCAAGAGGCTGATCACATCGAAAACAGACGGGCTCATTTTTGACGACAGGGGATTGGTCAAGATTGAGTTTATCAGTTTTGGTTTTGTCATGATCACTTAAATGGACGAATAGATTTGAACGCGATATGAATTGATCTCCACACACACAACAAGACCACCTGCAACAACAGCATACACAAGTCTTTTAATCGAACCAAGATTGGTGATATAAATGATGATGGAGTATAACCCGAAGAGCTGCCTGAGAATGATGATTTGGTTACAAACATCAGATTATCAGATTTCAATCATAAACAATATTACTGAAGTTAAGCAACGTCGGGCGTGGCAGGACGTGGTCAGTGGGCGTGGTCAGATGGGTGGCTGCTTGGGAACACCGCGTATCGTTGGCTCATTTTTCCGGCCCAATCCAGGCTGGGTGAGGTCAATGGGGTAGCTGCTTTGCAAGTTTCCAGCGAATGGAGGGTAAAACCCACGTCTTGAATGACCAATAGATGTTAAAAGAGACGTTAAGCCAAATTTAAAAAAAAAAAAAAAAAAATCATAAACAATGATGATATATTAAGGGAGGATGTTCGTTGAATCTTTAGTATGATTCTAGGAACTTTTTACTTGGTCGATTTAACATCTTAATAATACATACGGGAGAAAATTCCGGGACCACCTGAATATCTTTTGAATAGCTTTATGTGGAGTTCTGAAACTAGGCGAATTCTTTGCAATGGGATATTGAATTAACATAGGACACCAATGCCGAGAAACCAGTTTTTTTTAGACATAATTCGCTAGTTTTAGACACTCTTGGAAGTCATGTCTTGGAAATTTCAAATGGCCGCCATTTTGAAACCAAACACGCTAGACGTGTGAAATTTTTTGCAAAGTACTTCTAATTCTATTATTTTTCTGAAAATGTATAACAAGATGGGGAGTTCGTATTTAAAAAAACAAAAATATACCCCCTGGGTGCCACATGGGACCTACCCCTGAAAAACTGGTCACACCATCAGGTGGTTTAATTTGGGATATAATACCATGCAAAATTTCAAAACTCCACATAAAGCCGTTCAAAAGATATTCAGGTGGTCTCGGACTTTTGGGACACCCTGTATAAATATTTAAAGAAGTTCTTTGTCTTTTCTTTTAACTTAAACCTTATCCTAAGGCTTGCGCTTATCGAAATGAACTGCGTTTAGACCTTTTTTATGTAAAACTAATTGAGTTGGTTAACTGGTTACAGGAAACTGTAACATTATGAATTGAAGGTTGTGAGGGAAGGCTCGAAGCTGTCGAAGAGAGTCGAAACAAAATGGGGGATGTTGTCATCGGCTCGAAAGGTAAGTGTACTTTGGTGGAAAAATATCCCTCGTGGACTTGGTATGTAGAACTAATGGCATAGGATATCCCTGGTGTTCATAGGATGTGAATCAGCCTATTCCCACATACATAGGCTCAGAAAGACCGATCTAGTAATCAAGGAACACAAAATATTTTATTTATAATTGAAAAATGATTTTTTTATTGTGGTGTTTATGAATAAGGTAAATTATTAATAATAATAAAATTAATATCTACTAATAATTTATTGTTGAGCCGGAATGTAGCCACCGTGGAAGCAAGTCAGCTTCATTGGGTGACGATCCTAATTCCGTGTAAATACAAAAGGTTCCAGCCTTTAAATTTTTTTGCTCTAACGCAAGATGGAAAGTCATCAGCAAAAAGCATGGATACTCACCATCTTATTAATTTTAATTTAACTCAAACTCTGAATCGATATTGTCGATTTATTATATTCTTAATTTAACTCAAACTCTGAATCGAATTTGTCGATTTATTATATTCTTAATTTAACTCAAACTCTGAATCGATATTGTCGATTTATTATATTTTTAATTTAACTTAAACTCTGAATCGATATTGTCGATTATATTTTTAATTTAACTTAAACTCTGAATAGATAGTGTCGATTTATTATATTTTTAATTCAATTCAAACTCTGAATCGATATTGTCGATTTATTATATTTTTAATTTAACTTAAACTCTGAATCGATATTGTCGATTTATTATATTTTTAATTTAACTTAAACTCCGAATCGATATTGTCGAACGTATTCAATGGTTGGATCAATTCGGTGCAGGTAAGTATTGAGGTGTTCGGACCAGCCAGAACGGAGTTGAGACAACATGGTTCTGGTGCATCTTGGTAATTTCTGTTCTTCTCCAATAGTGTTCCTCAATCACCAGTTGTTACTGTTATAGAACATGCTTCTGGTGCATCTTGGTAATTTCTGTTCTTCTCCAATAGTGTTCCTCAATCACCAGTTGTTACTGTTATAGAACATGGTTCTGGTGCATCTTGGTAATTTCTGTTCTTCTCCAATAGTGTTCCTCAATCACCAGTTGTTACTGTTATCTAAGTTTAATTGCACCGTGAGTTTTCAAATGTTGCACAAGATATTTTCTTATTTTAAATGAACCATTACAATAAGTACACACGTAAGGTCTATCTGTCGAATGTATTTTCAGATGTTGCTGCAACTTTCCATGAACTGGAAATTCTTTGCCACACGTAGGACAAGGATACGATTCTCCTTTGTGTATTTTCTCATGTTCTCGAAGTACAGCGGGCGACTTGTATTTCTTATCACAGACCGAACACTGATAGTCACAACTCTCTCTATGATTAAACATATGATAGTAATGCGATGCAAACTGAACAAATCGTTTGCCACAAATTTCACAAACGTATCGTTTCTCCCCAGTATGAAATCTCATATGAACTTTGAAATTAGCAGGATCGTTGATCACTTTCCCACACACGGGACACTGGTAGCCAGATCCCGAATGAGTTTTCGAATGTCTTCGCAAACGATCTTCTCGATCGAATATTTTACCACAAACATCACACGTAAATTGTTCTTCGCTTGTGGAATGCGACACAAAATGTTGCCGTAAACTGTCAAACTGGGGAAACACTAATTCACAATCTGGACACTTGTAATGAGTGACACCGTCTGTGACAAAGGCGACTTGGTCTTCTAGAATTTTATTTTTGTCCGTAGAATTAATTCCGTGAACTGTTTTGTAATGCCGATGGAGATGTTTCTTTAAGAAAAATGCTTTCGCACAGTACGAACAAACGAAATTCTTTTCTCCCTGCAAATGAACGACAGCCATATGACATTTCAGACCATGCATTGTTTTGAACAGTTTGTCACAGGATAAACATTTCAATTTCAATGCATTGCCCTCCCAAACTTGAACCTCAGATGTGTCAATATTTAAACCTTCTAATCCATTCCGGTCATCAGTCTCATTTCTAATAATTCCAAACTTCCCATGATGTTTCCGTCGATAATGTTCTCTGAGAGCTCTTCTATTTGTGTACATTTCATGACAAACAGAGCAAAAGAACTCTGTGTGAGAGTCACAATGCATCACTTTCATATGTTCTTGTACACCTACCAACGTTGTCATAACTTTATCACAAACTGGACATTTAAAACGTTCTCCTTCCGGAGTAAAAACAACGGATTTCTTTCTAAGATCTCTCAAATCCCCACTGACACCTATCCCGTGAGCTCTTTTACAATGCTCGGTAAGTCTTCTTCTAAGAGAATATACTTTAGGACATATCTCACAAGCAAACTTCTTATCTTCGCCGTGTACACTCAACATATGATCTTTAAGAGAAGAAAACAGACATACCGTTTTACCACACTTTGGACAAACATACTTTGTCTCACCATCAACTGTAATTGTTGCTTGTGAACGCAAATCAGACCAACTTGAATGTTGTTTATTCCAATGGATTTTAAGATCGGCAGATGATTTTAATTGGAAAGGAACATTGGATGTCGAACAAAGATTACAACTTAATTGCTCATCACTATGTCGTAAAAAGTTGTGGTTCCATAAAACTTTACAATCCTCAAAAGAGGCCTCGCAAAATGAACATGTATGACAATGTTCAACATGTTCAATACAAGCAAGTGTAGATATACTTACATCGTGTTCTTTACAAAATACAGAAAACAAACCAACTTCTCCGCAGACTTTACACGGAACTAAAATCTCGTTGAGAGATTCAACAATAAAATCATCGACATTTATATGGGATTCCCCATGGACATTGCTCATGTGAGCGATCAAATGCTTGCTATCAATGTAAAGCTGGTTGCAACAGATTGAACATACTAAACATCTAAAATTGGAATCATTATGAATATCTTTCCCGTGAACAATATTTAAATGCGCATCCAGAATGATCTCATTCGAAAAGGATTCCTCACAAAAAGTACAACACGTTTCCACGTTTCTCCGTTCAATCCCATTCCGGCCATGCATTTTACAATATTTTGAAAACAAACTCTGTTTGGCACAGACTTTGCAGCGGAAATTTACATCGTTTGATGTTCGAACTAAATGATGGACAGGATCAACGGTCAACATTTCATGCATAGTACGCATATGCTTTACAATATCCTGACTACGACTATACAACGCATTCAAACACAATTTACAAGCATACCAATCACTCACACCATACACAATCTGACCATGCTCAATTTTAATATGAACTTCCAATTGATGTTTATCATCAAAGCCGTACTGGCAATGATTACAAATATAGGATTCTGAAGTATTATTAGAATCGACAACTATTTTAAAGGAGTGCGCTAGAATACTTTTTCGACAGTTGACACATTCATCAGAATCACTTAAAGGCGGGAGAGAGTTGTTATGTATACGTAAATGAATCTCAAGATCTGACTGGGAACCAAATTTACAACTACAAATGCAACAGGACCACCTGTAACAGTGCAATCAAGAATCAAGTGTCAGAAACTGAATCACAACAACGGATGAATGATTTACAACGAATAAATTACACCTAAACAACTGCTAATCAGGTTGTCCCAAAAATTCAAAAGCCCAGGAGCCAGCAGAAATAGAAAAAAACATATTACTATTTTTGAACACTTCGTTTTAAGCATACACTCAGCATATCCTTGGTTTTCTCTTTGGGCATTGGGTGACACCATTCACAAAACAATAATCATCGCCGAGGCATGTGGTCATGTTTTATTAAGTTTATCTTTAAGAAAATCCACACGCAATGTTTGTAGTATTAAAGTGCAAAAATGTCTCAAAACAAGAAAATATTTTTTTTTTTTTAAAAAAAAAAAAAAACATACGGAAAAATGGTGGCAAACATGTGCTCACGATGTTTTTCCAGTGGACTGAAAAAATGTAAAACGGGATAGATAATTTTTATATTTTGTACATTTATAAATCATAGCGGAATTATAAGGAAAAAATTACTAAAATTAGTATGAATTAAGTTAGAAATTACATTTCTGTACAAAAAGAAAAGAGATACCGAGTAACTGTAAAATTTGCACCACAAACGTCACTTAAATGAGGAAAGTGTTGTTGGAGCATGTGTTTTCTTATGTGAGTACAAAAATCACAATCAGGACGTTGAAAAGTTTCGCTCTTCATTGTGACTAAGCATATGATGGTGATGGGACGACAAACATTTGTTAATTTACATAAAAATTTGACAAAGCCCCACATGATCGCGAATATGACTTTTCAAATTTGTACGATCAGAAAACTCACGTCCACAAATATTACATAGAATATTGCCACATGTGTCACAAGAAACTGGATTAGTTGTCTCGCCTCAATATTTTATGAACATGTCTCTTGTGATCTCGCAAAGAATTTGAACCTCGAAAAGATTTCGAACATACATTACACACATACTCGTTGTTGATCATCTCAGTTTGTGATGTGTGAACCTGACGTTTCATCTTGTGAACTCTTCTCTCATGATCACGCAAATTTTTTCTTTGTCTATAAGATTTCGAACATACGTCACACACATACTCGGTGGTCGCATCTGTCTGAGCGTCAGTTTGTCTCATCTTGTGAACCCCTCTCTCGTGATCACGCAAATGTCCTTTAAGTCGAAAAGATTTCGAACAAACACCACAAACAAACTTTTTTATCAAAGCATGTTCAGATTCCATGTGATCTTTTAATTCATTGGCATTATAATATAGTACACTACATTCAGGACAGCGATATTTTATGCAATCTTTAATAACATCTTTGACTGGTGTATGTTTCCTTCGAATATGTTCCGCCAATTTTCTGTGTGCTGAAAAGCCTTTCCCACAGGAAGAGCAAACATAATGTTTAATATCTTCATGCGCAGCAGCTATGTGCTCTCTGAGTGTTTGTAGTCGTGACACTATTTTATCACATTCGGTGCATTTAAATTTGATTTTTCCCTCATGAACAACCATACACTTCTTCTTAAGAACTTCATTGACAGCTGCCTGTACTTGGCGCGTTTCACTGAATATCTTATGTATATTTCTCTCATGTTGACGCAAATATTTTAAAAGTCGAAAAGATTTCGAGCAAACATTACACACATATTCATTCGTCATCTTGTGAAATTTTCCCTCGATATCGCTCAAATGATAGGTACAAAATTTAGATAACAAACTTGTTTTACCACAGACATGGCAAGGGATACTGACATCAGTGATTGATTTGACCAAGTACTCCTCAGACTGAACAGGAGCCAATATATTGTGAACATTACGCATATGCTTTACAATATCCTGACTACGACTATACAACGGATTCAAACACAATTTACAAGCATACCAATCACTCACACCATACACAATCTGACCATGTTCAATTTTAATATGAACTTCCAATTGGTGCTTATCATCAAAGCTGTGTTGACAGTGGCAACAAATGATAGGATCATCAGAATCGACTTCTATTTTTACAGTGGGCGTTAGAATGCTATTTCGACAATTGAAACATTCATCAGAATCATATAAAGACAGGGAACCAAATTTACAACTACAAATGCAACAGGACCGCCTGCAACAGTGTAATCAAGAATCAAGTGTCAGCAACTGAAACAAGATGATGGCCGAACATTAAAAAAACATCTAATAATCTGATGCAACTCAAAATTTCAACTTTTTTTATCATGCGCTCTCAAGTGTTGTAAAAGATATTTTCTCATTTTAAAACGGGCGCTACACTTGTCACAAGCATGAGGTTTACCTACAACAGTGTGAGTTAATTTATGACCTAATAAATTTTTTCGTGATTTAAAATTAGCACCACACACGTCACATAAATGCGAAGCTTCAGTTGTAGCATGCGTCTTCTTATGTGAGTACAACGTCTTTGGACTTTTAAACTTTGAATCACAATAGGGACATTGAAAGCTTTGCTCCTTACTATGACTAAACATATGATAGTAATGGGAGGACCAATGATTGAAATGTTTACCACATATGTCGCACATGTATTTATATTCTCCCATATGATCGCGAATATGGCCTTTCAAATTGGTCTTATCAGAAAAAACACGTCCACAAATATTACATGTAAAATTTATACCCAAATGAATCCTGGTCAAGTGTCGTATCAAACGACTTTTAAAAGGAAACGATTTTCCACACATGTCACAAGAAAAAGATCGCTCTACCGTTTCAAAGCTCCCGTCGTTAACGTCTTCAACAACTTCAATTTGATGTGCTTGCTTGCAGTGCGTCGCAACATCACTTTTCCGGGAAAGTATTACATCACAATAGGTACAAGCAAAGTTTTTGTTTTCTTCTCCATTGTGGACGATCAAATGTTCTTTTACATCGGAAAATTGGGAATAGATGTGGTCACAGATAGGACATTTATAATTCAATTCTTCACCGACAACAATTTGCACTTCATCTTCTTCAACATCCACTGAGACATTGACAGTTGTTGCCTGTGATATGCGCTTTCCACTGAATATCTTGTGAACATTTCTCTTGTGATCTCGCAAATTATTTGGACGTCTAAAAGATTTTGAACAAACGTCACACACATACTCTGTGTTCTCATCAGTCTCTGTGTTAGTTTGTCTCATCTTGTGAACTCTTCTCTCGTGATCACGCAAATGTCTTTGAAGTCGAAAATATTTGGAACACACATCACAAACAAACTTCTTGATCAAATCATGTTCAGATTCCATGTGGTCTTTCAAATCATTTGCATTATAATACAATGCACTGCATTCAGGACAGCGATATTTTATCCAATCTTTATTAACATCTTTGACCGAGACCTCGGCGCTACATTTCTCTAAGATGGCCTCTTCTTTGGTAACAATTAGTGGCGTATGTTTCCTCCGAAAATGTTCCGCCAATCTTCTGTGTGCTGAAAAGCCTTTTCCACAGGAAGAGCAAACATAATCTTTAATATCTTCATGCGCAGCAGCTATGTGCTCTCTGAGTGTTTGTAGTCGTGACACTATTTTATCACATTCGGTGCATTTAAATTTGATTTTTCCCTCATGAACAACCATACACTTCTTCTTAAGAACTTCATTGACAGCTGTCTGTGATTTGCGCGTTTCACTGAAAATCTTATGCACATTCCTCCTGTGATCCCGCAAACTTTTTGCAAGTCCAAAACATTTCGAACATATATTACACACATGCTTGTTGTTGATCACATCTGTCTCCGATGTGTCACCCTGACTCTTCAGCTTGTGAACGTTTCTATCATGATCACGCAAATTTTTTGAAAGTCTGAATGATTTCGAACAAACACTACAAACAAATTTATTGATTAAATCATGTTCAGATTTCAAGTGCACTTTCATATCATTGAAATTTTTAAACAACGAACAGCATTCGGGACATTGATATTTGATCATATCCTCATTTACAACTTTCGACTTTTCAAGCAAATTAGCTTCATCCCAAAATTGAGTATTACGATGAACTTTCCGACAGTGTGCCATGAAATTGCTCGGACACTTTATGACGGTGACCTTTGATTCATCACAAAGATTACAAACAAGTTTATCTTTCGCATGTGATGAAAATTTGTGATCCCATAAATCCTTACAATTCTTAAAATCACCCTCACAATGTTTACAAGTGTGACGCTTTTCATGTTTATTACAATTCAAAATTACTATCTTTGCATCGTGCTGGCTACAAAACATTGAAAAAAGACTTCTTTCTCCACAAAAGCGACACGATTTTAAAATGTCATCCAGAGATTCTATAACAAATTCCTCGAGAGCACTTTCATCAAACCGAAAGTCTTTGTGAAGCTCTTGTAGATGTGTTGCCAAGGTGTCACCCTCGATGTAAAGTTGATCGCGACAAATGTTACACATGTAACATTTGAAATTAGGATTGTTGTGGATCATTTTTCCATGAGAGATATTAACGTGCGCCTCAAGAATGCCGTCATCTGGGAAAGATTCATGGCACAACTCACACGGGATGTCAAGTTTTCTTGTGACAACTAAACTATCCAGATGAGCTGTACAAAATTTAGATAACAAACTTGTTTTACCACAGACATGGCAAGGGATATTGACATCAGTGATTGATTTGACCAAGTACTCCTCAGACTGAACAGGAGCCAATATATTGTGAACATTACGCATATGCTTTACAATATCCTGACTACGACTATACAACGGATTCAAACACAATTTACAAGCATACCAATCACTCACACCATACACAATCTGACCATGCTCAATTTTAATATGAACTTCCAATTGATGTTTATCATCAAAGCCGTACTGGCAAAGGCCACAAATGAAAGTATCATCGGAATCTTCTTCCATTATAACAATGTGCGCTAGAATACTTTTTCGACATTTGACACATTCATCAGAATCACTTAAAGGCAGGAGAGAGTTGTTATGTATACGTAAATGAATCTCAAAATCTGACAGGGAACCAAATTTACAACTACAAATGCAACAGGACCACCTGTAACAGTGCAATCAAGAAGCAAATGTCAGAAATTGTGTCGGAATGACTGCTGTGTTTTCCCAAAAATCCAATCTATGAAAGGAACAGTACAAATTGGCACATCTTAATCGCATTTCCGAAATTCCCAAAATTTGAATGCACGCGACCACTTATCGAACAAGACAGAATACACTATTTGAACGAGAGCTACCTGAATCCCATGTCCGCACTGGAGTATGTTCGTTAAAAAAGATTTACATATTTATTTTTTTTTTTGTGAGGGGGTGATTTGAATTTTTAAAACTCAACGTTTTGGCTGAGCAAATAATTCAACAGATATAAAAAGTTCAATTTATATGAAAAACACAAATCTGATTGAGAATATTACAAGATGATAGACGAGAATGAAAATAAACAAAAATAAATGCATAAGATCATTTTTACTTTTATTTATAATGAGTAAAATTATTTTTAACACAATATATGTACATCGAAGCAATAGTTAGATTTAAAAAACATAGAATTTTTCCGAGTCCCAAATATGGCCTTGAACACTCGTGTGAACGAATATAAAATAGAATAAAAAAATTAATATTTCACCCGAAAACTATTCATTCAGTTCCAATGAACAAAATAAATTACCTTAGCATGGACATATAATTAAAACTGAATAACGAACGTGGTACCAGAATGGCCAATCAGTGAAATTGAAACATAGAATTCACAAATATCTGACAATAAAAAGATGATTAGTACAGGATCAACATTTGTATCAATTCAACATTTTTTTTTTTTCACACGGGGACATACAAGGGCACAATAGGTCATATTAAAAGTACAAGACTAGAGTTGTGAATGAGCCAAAGGTCTCAGCGAAGAGTGAGCACAAAAGTTGTATTTCGAAACTCAAAGCTTCAAGCTACACCACACCATACATATCTCATTTGACTCGCATGGCAAACTCATATAGATCGAATCATCAAGTATGTATCTCAAAGCAAAAATAAATTGCCTAAATATTTGGTTAACATTACTATACGACAAATTTTTGCAGTAGATAATTTTTTTTTAAAAAAAAGTTAATTTTCTGGGCACGAATACCAATATCATTAATTGCAAAAAAAAATCAGGTTGCAATTTTTTTAAAACCAAATTCTATTTCTACTCATCTCAACCTCTTTCATTCTTATTCCACATTCCTTTGCATCATATATCGTAACCTATTTTTTTGTAGACAAAAAAGAAAAACAACAAAGATGAAAAGTGTCTGTCCTACAAATTTCTTGATGCTTCTTTCTAGTGAACCAAATCAGGAATCCACAAAATAAAATATTGAGTCCGCTCCTAGTCGGTTTTTGTTGTATTCTTAAAATCAACTGCTCCCCCATTTCAAGATTCAAATTGGGAAATATGGTAAAAACAGATTCATGTGAGGTTACCAAAAAGGCTTTCGTGGCCCTGTGGTGATATGCGATATGCTGAAACAGTGGTGATATGTGTTTCAGGTCGTTTTGGTACGTGGAACCCGCCATCGTGAGGACGTTTCACTTTCCCTATGAGGTTACTGAAAAGGCTTTGATCCCTTGTCTGAAACTGTGGTGATATGCGCTTTACGTCGTACTGGTACGTGGAAGCCGCCATCGAGAGGATGTTTCACTTTCCCTATGAGGTTACTGAAAAGGCTTTGATCCCTTGGCTGAAACTGTGGTGATATGCGCTCCACACCCCGTCGTTCTGGTACGTGGAACCCACCATCGTGAGGACTTTTCAGTTTCGGTTCCTATGAGATTACTGAAAAGTCTTTGATCCCTTGGCTGAAACTGTGGTAATATGCGCTCCACGTCGCGTTGTTCTGGTACGTAGAACCGGCTATCGTGAGGACGTTTCGCCTGCGGTACACAAGTTTACATATCTACTTCCCAATTCATCTGTCACGTTCCCAACTGTTCACTGTTTTTTAGAATGCGTTTTATAATGTTGTACAAGATATTTTCTAATTTTAAAACGAGCATTACACATTTCACAAACATGAGGTTTACCCACAGTGTGAATTCGTTTATGACTCGCTAAATTTTTTCTTGTTCTAAAATCAGCGCCACACACGTCACAAAAATGCTTAACGTCTGTTGAAGCATGTGACTTTTTATGTTCGTACAATGTCTTTGGACTATTATATTTCAAATCACAATGGGGACATTGAAATGTTCGTTCTTTGCTATGACTGAACATATGATAGTAATGGGACGACCACTGATTGAAACTTTTCCCACAGACTTCACAGACATACTTTTTCTCTCCCGTATGATTCCGCATATGAACTTTCAAATTGGAACTATCAGTCAACACGCGTCCACAAATATTACATTGAAAATGTATGCCCATGTGAATACTACTGACATGTCGTGTCAAACGTCTTTTGACCGCAAATGATTTTCCACACATTTCACAAGAAAATGGTTTCTCTCCCGTATGAACCTTCAAATGATTTCTTAAAGTATCAAATCTTGAAGATATGGAAGGACACTGAGGACACTTATACTTGGTCACACCGTCAATGGTTAGTTCAGTTTTCTGTCTGAGTTCGTTCACTTCTCGAACAACTTTGATTTGATGTGCTCGCTTGCAGTGCGTTGTGAGATCACTTTTCCAGAAAAATGTTTTATCACAATTGGTGCAAGCAAAGTTTTTGTTTTCTTCTCCACTGTGGACAACCAAATGATGTTTTAGTTCAAAAAAGCGCGAATAGATTTTGTCACAGATTGGACATTTATATTTCAATTCTCCATCGAAAACAACTTGCATTTGATCCTTCTCAACATTCAGAGAGAACTCGACACCACTCTTTTCTAGGAGGGCCTCTTCTTTGGTGGCAACCAGTGGTGAATGTTTTCTTTTAATATGTTCTGTCAATCTTCTGTGTGCTGAAAAACCTTTCCCACAAGTAGAACAAACATAATCTTTAACATCTTCGTGCACGGTGGCTATGTGCTCTTTGAGAGTTTGTAGTCGTGACACTATTTTATCACATTCGGTGCATTTAAATTTGATTTTTCCCTCGTGCACAACCATATACTTCTTCTTAAGAACTTCATTGACAGCTGTCTGGGATTTGCGCGTTCGACTATACATTTTATGAACATTTCGCTCGTGATCACGCAAATGTTTTGGTAGTCGAAATGATTTTGAACAAATATTACAGACATACTTGTTGATCACATCCGTCTGTGATGAGTCAGTTGGACTCATCTTGTGTACATTTCTCTCATGATCACGCAAATTTTTAGAAAGTCTGAAAGATTTCGAACAAACACTACAAACAAATTTATTGATTAAATCATGTTCAGATTTCAAGTGCACTTTCAAATCGTTGAAATCTTCATACAACGAACTGCATTCGGGACATTGATATTTGATCCAATCATTATCTTCGTTAACAACTTTTGATTTTTCAAGCAAATTAGCTTCATCCCAAAATTGGGCATTACGATGAACTTTCCGACAGTGTCCCATGAAATTGCTCGGACACTTTATGACAGTGACCTTTGATTCATCACAAAGATTACAAACGAGTTTATCTTTCGCATGTGATGAAAATTTGTGATCCCATAAATCCTTACAATTCTTAAAATCACCCTCACAATGTTTACAAATGTGACGCTTTTCATGTTTATTACAATTCAAAATGACTATCTTTGCATCGTGCTGGCTACAAAACATTGAAAAAAGACTTCTTTCTCCACACAAACCACACGATTTTAAAATGTCATCCAGAGATTCTATAACAAATTCCTCGAGAGCACTTTCATCAAACCGAAAGTCTTTGTGAAGCTCTTGTAGATGTGTTGCCAAGGTGTCACCCTTGATGTAAAGTTGGTCGCGACAAATGTTACACATGTAACATTTGAAATCAGGATTGTTGTGGATCATTTTTCCATGAGAGATATTAACGTGCGCCTCAAGAATGCCGTCATCTGGGAAAGATTCATGGCACAACTCACACGGGATGTCAAGTTTTCTTGTGACAACTAAACTATCCAGATGAGCTGTACAAAATTTAGATAACAAACTTTTTTTACCACAGACATGGCAAGGGATATTGACATCAGTGATTGATTTGACCAAGTACTCGTCAGACTGAACAGGAGGCAATATATTGTGAACATTACGCATATGCTTTACAATATCCTGACTACGACTATACAACGCATTCAAACACAATTTACAAGCATACCAATCACTCACACCATACACAATCTGACCATGCTCAATTTTAATATGAACTTCCAATTGGTGCTTATCATCAGAGCCGTGATGACAGTGGCAACACATAAAAGTACCATAAGTATCGACTTCCATTTTTACGGTATGCGCTAAAATGCTATTTCGACATTTGAAACATTCATCCGTGTCGCCTAATGTGAGGGAGTTGTTATGTAAACGTAAGTGAAGCCCAAGATCTTGTGGTGAACCAAATTTACCGCTACAAATGCAACACGACCATAACAACCACCTGCAACAGTGCAATTAAGAATCAAATGTCAGAAATCTGGATTGATAATTTCCTTCTTCTTATTGTTACTCTGTGCTCATACATTTACTAACCCAGTAAGGGCTATTTTATTTTACAAAATTTCTACCTGTTTTCTTTTCATGGGTTTTATAATGTTGACGCAAAACTTTCTTTGTTTTAAAAGCAGCATTACAAATGTCACAAATACAAGTTTTCTCATTGGTATGAATTAGCATATGATTCTTTAACACTTGTTGCGAGGTGAACTTAGCACCACATGTATCACACACATAAGAATTATTTTTATGTTTCATCATTTTATGTCTGACTAGTTTGGAGGGCATAGTAAACTTTGCATCACATTTATTACACTCATAAATAGGATCCTCATTGTGCGTGTATCTGTGAGTGTTAAAAGTCGACCAAACAGAAAATCCTCTGCCACAAATATCACAAAAATATTTTTTTTCTCCCAAATGTGCTCGTACATGACCTTCATAAATTAATTTGTCGGACATAAAGCGTCCACATATAGGACATTGATATTTAACTCCCAAATGGACTCTATCCCTGTGACTTTTAAGAGTTGATTTGTTAATAAATGCTTGATCACAGAAATCACATTTGAAGGGTCTCTCGCCCGTATGATTTCTCTGATGAATTTTTAAACCAGAAGAGTCTCCATATGATTTGGGACATTCCTGACATTGGTATCTACGTTTGTTCCCCATTGAACCATCTTCAATTTTACGGGGACGGGGCGGTCTCGTGATGATAAAATGAACTCGCCTCAAATGATCACTCAAATATCGTTTTACTTCAAACACTTTGGGACATTCTGAACAAGGATAAGATCCTTTGTCTTTGTGATAACGCATATGACTAGTGAACTTGAGTTTATCTGGAAATGTTTTATTGCACTCAGAACATTGAAAAATTGACATAGTATTGCTCGTCTCGGGACAAATAACATCGTCCACGGCTGAAGAACTATTTTTATTGTTGATCTCCTGAGGAGCTACGTTCGAATCGTCTTTTCCGTTGCTACAGATGTCAGAATTATCGAAGATTATTATTGTGTCTTCATTTTGATTGCTACTCGACATATTTATAGCTTCATTTTGGTTGCTATCCGACATATTTGTATCTTCATTTTGGTTTCTATTCGACATATTTATAGCTCCATTTTGGTTGCTAATCGACATATTTATGGCTTCATTTTGGTTACTACTCGACATATTATTATCTTCATTTTGGTTGATAATCGAAGAGCTCGGGTAGATGATAGAATGAGCTCGTCTCAAATGTTTTCTCGCAGATTCTTTGAACGCGAAAATTTTGCCACATTCAGAACATGAATAAGTTGCGTCACCTTCGACATCGTGCTTACGTAAATGATTTTCCAACTTGACACTATGGGCAAATCCTTTACCGCAACGTTCACCCTTATTTTCTTTACAATGAATACGTCGAAAGTGTTCGTTTAGATAAACTTTCAATTTAAAAGTTTGATCGCATTGCGCACATTCAAAACGTTGTTTTCCATGAACACGGTATACGTGATTTTTCAACGAAAATAGATGTGGAAATGTTTTACCGCACTCAGAACATTGAACAAATGAAATGATATTTCCCATCTCAGAATTATCAACCGTATTATTTGTATGTTCATTTTCGTTGCTACTTGAAGATACTGGTTGTCTCGTGTTGATAACATGAACGCGTCTCAAATGATCACACAAATATCGTTTTTTCTCAAAAGTTTTGTTACACACACAACATCCATAACTTTCTTTGAGATGGGGGTGAGTACAACGCATATGATCTTTGATATCCGGAAATATTTTATCGCAATGTCCACATTTGACGTGTTCGTTGTTCTTCTTTTTCGTTGTCAAATGAATACGTCGAACGTGATCAGTCAGATAAACTTTCAATTTAAAAGTTTGATCGCATTGCGAACATTCGAAACGTTGTTCTCCATGGACACGTTTCAAGTGCAGATTTAACGAAAATCGATGTGGAAATATTTTACCGCACTCAGAACATTGAACAGTTAACTCTTTGCTCGTCCCGGGACGGACGATATTATTGACTGAAGTACTACTTTCCTTGTGGGTCTCCAAAGAAACAACATTGGACTCGTTATTTGTAACATCTGCAGCTGACCCAAAAGAATCGTTCAAATAATGATTTTTTCTCCAATGTTTATTCAAAAATGTGTTCAATGGAAACACTTTACCACATTCCGAGCACACATACTCTTTGGAATGCATTGTTTTCTTGTGTTCTTTCAAATGTTTCTCAAATGAAAATATTTTGTCACACTTAGAACATGCAAAACCATCCATCTTAATATGTGCAAGAAGATGCATTTTCAAAGCATCAACAGAAGTGAAACACTCCTTACATTCTGGACACTTATAAGTACCATTGATGCAATGTCTATTCTGATAATGTTCCGAAAGTTGTTTGGGGTCACTAAAAACCTTTCCACACAAGGTACAAACATATTGCGTAAAATAATCATGATTCAATGTAAAATGTTCGAACATAGATTCATAATTATTGCAAACAAGTCCACATTCTGGACATCTAAATTGAACCATTCCATCTTCTGAACAAATCATAGCTTTCAATTTCAAATTTTTCGTACCTCTCTCAATATGAATTCCATGCACTATTTTACTATGTCTCACAAGCCTTTTATATAGACTATATGATTGAGAACAATACAGACAGGGTATGTATTCACGATTATGTACATCACGTATATGTTCCATTAGAGATTCAAATCGATTGGTTTCAGCATTACAATCGAGACATTTGAAATAGGTTAAGTTTACAGATGACTTCCGAGCAAGTTCTTTTGTATTCATAGAACACACGAGTGAGTTTCTGTGTGTCGTCTTCCAATGTTCCATCATATGAGAAGGAGAATGTATTATGACAGAGTCGTCAGGCTCAACACACAAATTACACGACATGCGTTCTCCTAAATGAGCATCAAACATATGAGTCCATAGCCTATTACAATTATTGAATTCAGTTTGACAAATATTACACTCATGACAAGAAGAATGTTCTTCACAATTGTCAAACTGAATTTTCGCGTCATGTTGAGTACAGAATTTCGTATACAAACACGGCGTTCGACAAAGATGACATGAATATAGAATGTCTTTCAAGCGTTTGACTTTGTACAGATAGTCGGAGGACAGCGTGTCTTTGTGCTTTCTCCGAACATGCATGTCCAATTGTTGTCGACTAAAATACAAAGCATTAATACATTCTTTACACATGTAACAGACAAAATCAGGATTCTCGTAAATTTCTTTTCCATGACAAATAGAAATGTGCGCTTTCAAAACACGCTCATCAGTAAACACTTCTTCGCAGTAAGCACATGCATATTGAACAAGATTGTCCCTAGAAACGTGATTATTTTGTGTGTTCCTTGAAGAGTGACTGTCTGAATTATCCGGACAATCGTGACAGTTTGATTTATCCGTACAAACGAGATTTTTTAATCCATCCGGGTGTACTGCGGGATAAATTAATTCATCTCGGACAGTTGCAGGATTTTGTGATTTATCCATAGAAGGAATGCCCATACAAGCGGGACTCTGTAAGCGGGATTCGTTCATATGAGCGGGACTGTATGAACTAGGCGTATGTGCTTTACAAAAATGTGACCAAACGTTCAATTTATCACATGTTTGGCACGGAAACAGAATATCTTCGCTCGATTGAATCAAATTCTGGTCGGAGCTGGCCGACGCATGGTGAACATTGGTCATATGTTCAAGAATATCTTTCCTCGAAGAGTACAATTTGGTGAGACACGTTTTGCATCCATACCAAATACTTTGACCAAACAACATTTCGCCATGTTCTACTTTTAAATGAACGGTCATTTGTTTTCTATCTTCGCAGAGTTCGTTACAATGATCACAAAATAGATGAACACTCTCTTCATTCATTCGTTCGCCGTCTCCTAATTGTCGCATCAGTTCGAAATTTTCACATGAAATAATATCGACAACAGAGGCGGTGGTCTTGTTTTGTGCAACAGTAATTAAATTGTTTGCTAACGTATTGTCGTCGCTTTGTAAACAACGTACGCGCTGACCACCACCACCCAAGTGAGATGTCCCAAATTTAGTCTTTTGCCACCTGGAACATAGTATAGGTAGAACAAATTCAGAATGGTCAGACTATACGTTGGAAGTTGGTAGAATTCGAACTGTCTACTTATTTTCCGCGTCCATCACAGAATGTGATGATGGTGGAAGGATTGGGTTGAATGAGATGGTGGTGAAAGGGTTGGGTAGAATGTGATGGTGGTGAAAGGATTGGGTAGAATGAGATGGTGGTGAAAGAGTTGGGTAGAATGAGATGGTGGTGAAAGGGTTGGTTAGAATGTGATGGTGGTGAAAGGATTGGTTAGAATGAGATGATGGTGTAAGGGTTGGGTAGAATGTGATGGTGGTGAAAGGGTTGGGATATTTATTATGCTACTCTGAGAACGGCGGACACAGAATCCATAGAAACTGCGTTCATGTCGCTCAAGTATTTTTATCTTTGGTTTGGAGCAGAGTTTTTTTAAATGCTAGATGCCCTTCCCAACAATAAACCTTCCATATTTGCACGAGCTTAAGACCGTCACCTAATGAAGCTGACTTGCTCCCCTCGGTGGAAAAATTGCCGAAATGAGTTGACCGAAAAGGCTACACGAGTTGACTCAAGTGAGTAGACGTCCTCACGATGATTGGTTCCACTCACCAAGACGACCTGAAAAGCATCCATCATATTTCCAAACTTTTCATCAACACCAATCGTTCAAATCTGAATCTCGAATTATTAGAGGTCAGTTGATTTTGAAGGGAACACCGGCACAACAATCTCGTTGTAATGCTTACACTTTATGTGTTTTATAGTGACGTACAAGTGATTTTCTTTCTTAATCTTTACGCTTTATGTGTTTTATAGTGACGTACAAGTGATTTTCTTTCTTTAAAACTAACACTACAAATTTCACAAACGTACGGCCGTTCACTCGAGTGCACCTTAGTATGTCGTAACATATTCTTTCTCGTATTAAATTCATTGCCACATGTTTCACAAATATGTTTAACGCCCTCATTCTTATGCATTTGTTCATGCTCTTTCAACGTTTTCGGGCTCATATATTTCTTATCACAATACGAGCATTGAAACATTCGTTCCGCACTGTGACTAAACCGATGATGGTGAAGTGACGATTTATACATGAATCCTGTTCCACAAATTTCACACGTGTACTTCTTTTCTCCGCGATGATTATCCAAATGATCTTTGAAATTTGTGCTATCACTCATTACGCGGCCACATATATTACATTGATACCCATAACCGCCGTGTGAACAATTGAAATGTCGCGTTAAATGTTTCTTAGCAACGAACGATTTTCCACATACATCGCACGTGTAAGGTTTCTCTCCCGAATGTATTCGTAAATGTAACCGAAGTGAATCGTATCTTTTGAACAACGACTGACAAACGTCACACTTATATTTGACTACACCATCGACAACAACTTCCGATTGTTGTTTCGCTTGATTTGTTCGAGCCACCGATACTTTCATTTGATGTTTTCGTCGATAATGTTCAGACAATCGATTCTTAATGAAAAACGATTTCTTACAAATTGAACATTCGTATTTTTTTTCTCCCGAATGTACTTCAAAATGTCGTTTGGTTTCAGAAAAACTGGTATAAATCTTATCACACAGTGGACACTTATATTTGGTTCGACCACCATCTAAGATTTCAGTTTCACATTTGATCAGATTATAGTCATTCGTTCCCGTTGTCATTTGAGGTTGAATGCAGATTTCTTTTCGTTCAATTTCTATATGGGCAGTATGTTTGGAAATATAATGTGCTCGTAGTGTTCTTGCAAGAACATATGAGCTACCACAAATCGTACATTTGTGTTGTTCATTTTGAGAATGTACAATGGAAATATGTTCTCTCAAACTTGCAAGTCTCTTGTAAGTATTCTCACAAGAAGTACATTTATACTTGACAACTTCATCAACAATAATCCTACATTTCTCTTTAAGTTCATCGCTCTGATCAACAACTTTACTCGTCATTTTTCTATTTCTTTTGCAATTCATCTTCTTGGAGAGCGACGAACTTTTCGAATGTTTTTTCAACATATGCCTTTTTAAAGCCACAAACTTCCGAACGACAATTTTACAAATGAAACATTGAAACTTTCGTTTACCGTCAACAACGATCGACGATTTCTCCTTCAGACTTGGATCATTCACGCCATGAACTCGAATAAAATGTTTTACAAGCGTGTAAGGCGATTTCATACAAACTTTTTTCGATAATTTTGAACACAAATTACAAAATAACTTTTCGCTTACATGCTGATCAAACAAATGTTTCCACAATGAACTACAATCTGTGTAGTCCAATTGACAAAGATCACACGAATGACTATCCCTATGTTGAACACATTTTTCATTAATGCTAATATTAACATTATGTAATACACAAAATCTAGAATCCAAACAAGGCTGACGACAATATTCACATTCAAGAAGAACATCCTTTAAACTAGTCACAACAAACGATTCACACTTTACATTGACTTGTCTATGTACGTCTCTCATATGAATTTCAAAATCCAAACGATCATAAAACAAAACATTACAACAATCCCGACAGACAAAACATTGGAACCTGGCAGCGTCAGCAACATTGCCACCAGCAGCATTGACTTCACTGCCATGATCAATATAAATATGAGCTTCAAGAATATTTTTATCCAGAAATATTTCCTCACAATATGAACAACAATGATGAACTTGATTCTTATATCCTAAATGACTTTGACAATAATATGAAAGCATACATTGTGTTCCACAGAGTTGACAAGGAAATTGAATGTCTTCCAATGATCGTACAACGCATTCATTCCAATTGATCACACCACTCTGATGAACATCGCGCATATGTTTTACAATGTCTTGCCGTCGACTATACAACTTATTGCAACATGTTCTGCAAGTATAAAACTCGACTTTGTCACCCCAAATGAGTTTCCCATGAATTATTTGAATATGATAAGTTAAGCTGAGCTTATCTTCAAAATACAAACTACAATAGTAACATTCAAGTCCATTTTGAATAATTCTATGATAAAGGAGACTGTTTCCACATTTGTAACAAACGTCAGTCGTGCTCGTAGTGGCTTCATCCATTGCATCATTGCCATTACTATGGGAACACCGAATATGGGTAATTAAATCATCGGAAGCACCGAATTTGTCAGGACATATGCAACAGGACCATCGATACCTGCAACATCATAACAAACCAAGTGTCAGAAGCAGGCTCAGAATGGTGGTGCGGCGCCTTGTCAAAAAAAAGTAGTCTTCACGCTTAAGATAGACGCAATGAATGGAGCCATATAGGACCTATTGAATGTCCTTGTCGTCACGTCGGAGGGAGACTTGTATGACATATTAGACTTGAATATATATTTATAATTAAAATATCATAAAACCGAGCTTTCAAATAAAACTAAGGCTATCTGTAATATAAAGGTAGATGATGAAAATACGGTTTTCAGTTATCATCGTGAGGTCTGTATTGACACTTCGGTGTTCAGAGTAGAAATGATTCGGTGTTCAGAGTAGAAATGATTGTATGAGATGCTATTATTCAAATGTCAACGTAGAGCCGAAACTATTAATGCTACAGACTTGAAATTTGGCAGGGGGGACCTTCCTTGCACCATGTAAGTGTGCAGTAAGAAAGGATTTTGCAAAATTCGTACGTGTACGAATTAAATTAATATTGAGGGGTAGAAATCGCGAAAAGTAAACAATCCCCATAAGAAATACATTGGAGCAAAAGGGGTAGCAAAAGTTTTGTTCTGATATATTCTTGTTTTTCTCACATCACCAGTGAACAAGTTCTGATAAATATTCTCATGTATGGTTTCGAGAAACACATATCAGAATTAGCTCAAACCACCACGAGCAATAAAATCTTATACAATCACTTCTACTTCAAAGTCACCGAAAAGTCAACATCGGCCTAACGATTATTATCTAAAACAACTATTGAAAGGTCGACACAAAATATTAATTTTCAAATATTCTTTTCCAGAATTTAAAACAACTTCATTGATTTTACTATTCTTTCATTTTACAAGAATTAAATTAACAAAACGTTTCACATACTTGAGATGTAAAGAAAATTTCTACAGGATTTATATTTAAAAATGTCAATACATGATTAGATCAGATCTCCAATCAGATAAAAAAAAGAAAAAGAAAACAGACTCTCCTTCTCTTTTAAATTAAAAAATACTACTAAAAATTGATAAGTACAAAAAATACATACATCCATCCGCCAGGTTTTCTTAAATGAACAGTTGAAACTTGAAGGTACATTATTTTAATCTGCTTTAATGTTTCATTTTTTTTTTTAGAAAGAAATTACAATGTGATCCAAATAAAATTATGAGTCGATTCGATAAGAGATCTATGATGCAGGAACCCCCCAGGTAGACTGAGCAGAGGAAATACTTAATAAGGGATGTTCATACCTATAAACTACCAATTCAACTGAAAAGGCCTCATTCCATAAAAAATAATCATTGAAATCCGAGGAACGGTAGCTGAAAGTGTCCCTCCTCCTACTTATAAATGCACATGACGAGAATTCTAGCCTCCATACATAAAAAATAATCATTGAAATCCGAGGAACGGTAGCTGAAAGTGTCCCTCCTCCTACTTATAAATGCACATGACGAGAATTCTAGCCTCCATACATAAAAAATAATCATTGAAATCCGAGGAACGGTAGCTGAAAGTGTCCCTCCTCCTACTTATAAATGCACATGACGAGAATTCTAGCCTCCATACATAAAAAATAATCATTGAAATCCGAGGAACGGTAAGCTGAAAATGTCCCTCTCACTCATAATTGATGAGAATTCTTTTTTACCACTTACATTGTAAAAATGTATAGGAACTATAATACCCACAATACAATCCTATGCACGAACCAAACTTTAATACATATTATTCAAAGGTTGAACCGTCGGATGAGTGACCACATGAGACGGTGGTGGAGGCATCGGAAGTTGAGACGGCAACGGGGCTTGATTGACCGGATTAATATTATTGAAAGCAATGGCCGCCAATTGTGTCCCATGTGTTGTATAATGTTTCAGAAGACTTCGTCTCGTTTTTNGATAATGTTCTCGTAACGATCTTTTCATTGAAAATGATTTTGAGCAAACATCACACGAGAACGTTTCCCCACCATGAGTGTCCCGAACGTGTTTCTTCATCAGATAGAAATTCTTCAAGATCTTCTTACAATCTGGACACTGATACTTTGTTTCACCATCAATGTCGACTTCAGACTTTTCTCGAAGTTCATCTGGAGACAACAAATCTAGTCTAGAACTTCTATGAACAGATCTCCAATGATTCATCAACATGATTGGCGCCCTGATAATATTCTCCTTGGAGTTACTATCGCATAGATTACAATTGAGAACCTCATCAAAATGTTGAGAAAACAAATGTATCCATAGATTATTACAATCAGTATGACTAGACGAACAGAACCGACAAGCATGTTGTTCCGGATGATCCGTACAATTATCAATATCCACATTCGCATCATGTTCTCTACAAAAACCTGAGAACAAACACGGAGCTCTACAAAGTTTACAGGCGAGAAGTATTTCATCGAGTGACGAGATCGCATAATTATCACACACTGAATTCGTTTCTCCATGAACATCCCGAAGATGACATTGAAAATGTTCACGTCCTAAATACAACTGATCGCAACATAGTTTACACATATAACATTGAAAGTCCGGATCATCGTGTACATCCCTGCCATGTTCAATATTAACATGGGCTTGTAAAATTCGTTTGTCCATATAGTTTTCCTCACAGAATTTACAACCAAATGATTTGACATCTTCACCAAGTAAACTATGTGCCTTACAAAATTTGGAGAAGAAATTTTTCTCACCACAAACTTCGCACGGTAGAAAGATATCGCTCAACGAACGGATCAGGTATTCATCTGGTTCAATGAGGGTTTCATTGTGCATATTCAATCTATGACGAACAATATCCCGACGCCTACTATACAATTTATTACAACACGTCTTACAAGCATACCACTCATCTTGTCCGTACACTATGAGACCATGATCTATTTTAATATGAATTTCTAATTGACGTTTATCTTCGAAACCTTGACTACAATGCCAACATGAAAACGACGAAGTACTTCCTAGACCAAACTCAGATTTGATTAGAACATTATGAGAAGATAAACTATTTCGACATTTGAAACATTCATCAGACGTGTCACCTAATGTGAGGGAGTTGTTATGTAAACGTAAGTGAAGCCCAAGATCTGCCGGAGAACCAAATTTACCGCTACAAATGCAACACGACCATAACAACCACCTGTAACAACAACAATCACAAAAGTGGTATCAGAATGCTGCGGTATCAACAAAACATTGGGTAGGTGGTGGGAGGGAGGTGGTCACTCTTTCAACAAATTGTTCAATATGTTGACTGGGAACAATAAAATCAGTGAAATTAAAAAAAACGTCGATACTTTATTACTTTATATACATAAGTCTCAGTCGAAGGTAATATTTGAAAACTCTAATAAACATATTGTGGTAACAGGATTTATAACACATGACATGTTTTTAAACAAAAAAGCTATTATTTGGGTTAACGCATTTTATTGCATTTTCATAACTCGCTCTTGTGGGTGTCGCAGCATTACAAGGACCACTATACTAAAACATCACAGTATTATTATTTCTTGCTCTACTAATGCCGCTACTCACACCAAAGTACCAACTCAATTGTCTTCACGAGGCTGGGAGCATCCCAGTTCCGAAAAATATTTCGGAAGTCAGTGTAATATCCACTGATAATGGGGTGTGCCTTCCCTGTCATTCATGATTATGGGCTACAAAATTAAGAGTTCTCACTACTCACTGAAAGAACAAGACATGCTTTAGTCAAAGTAGTCTCAAAACAATATGAACAAGGAATAATATAAAAGAAAATATAGACTTAAATAAAATATTTAAATATTCAAATGTATTATTATAATCGAATTTTCAACAATATGCAAATAAAAATATCAAAAATAACAAAGAAACAGTGGAACACAAGGAGAGAAGAAAAACAGAAATAATTTTAAAAAAAGTCAACTCATGAAATAAATCTACCCGACTAGATATGCTCAACTCTCTGGCTATGTATAGAAAGGTGTCGGCCATCGAATGCAAACAAAAAATATGTTTAGTATTTCATAAACATAGGATTTCATCTTTGTTCCTAGTCCGGCTGATCATTTTCAAATGGGTCATTCTGCTCACTGATTTGAGATTCAAATTCATGCTGAACCAGTTGTAATTGAATCAATGGTAACTGTGCATTCGATGCGGACTGACTAAGAGGTAAAAATTGAATCGAATCAGAACGGGTCGTCACACTTGTTTCCTCTTGCTCAGTCATTTCAGATTTAAAAGTTAAAACTGGAGTGGATTCGCCGTCGACATGATCAACAATATCGGTTTCCAAATTTGACAAAACCTGAATGGATACTGATTTCGAAGGTAAAATCTCCACGGGTGGTTCTGCATGAAACATCGAAATTGGCTCAAAATGTTCCTGCTTTCCTTCAGAACAATTGTTCAAATCTCTTGATGACAGTTGCTCTGCTTCCGTTTGACTCAAAAGTATACTATTACAGTTTGGCACCGACTTCTGTTTATGAGTCCGTACATAATGCTGTTTCAAATATCTTTTAACTTTAAACTTTGAACTACACAACTGACAGGCGTACGGTCTTTGTTCATACTCAACATCTCTTTCAACACTCCTATTCGTACACGTACGACTTTTTTTTTCGTTCGCAATATCACCACTATGTACTCGACTATGTCTCAACAAATTTCTTCGATTATGAAAAGCACTTCCACAAATCGTACAACTATACGAACCTTCTTTGTGCGTAACCAAATGAGCTCGCAACGTATTCGGATTCAAATATTTCTTTCCACAAACGTAACATTGAAACGTTCGATCTGTTCCGTGTGAAAATTTATGATTATAATTTGAAATCCAATGCGAGTAACCTTTACCACATATATCACAGAAATATTTCTTCTCGCCGGTATGAGATCGTACATGTTCTTGTAATTTACAAGAATTACGCGCCATATGTCCACAGAAGTGACACTGATAATTTTTAACACTAGTATGTTTCAATTTCAAATGACAAATCAAACTTTTCTTCAGTGGAAATGACTCACCACAATGATGACACTTGTACAATTTCTCGTCTTTATGAACATTCAAATGGTCTTGCAACAATTCAAACGTGTCACCAATGTACGGACACTTAAAACATTTGTAAGATGTCGCATTGTCAACAACTATTTCCGTACTTCGTTTCAAATGTATGTCTTTAGTTGACGTGTCGCCACCGTTTCCAACCGATGTCAAAACATCCGACGATTTAATAGAATGAATAATTCTACAATGTTCTCGAAGCCCTTTCTTCGTGAAATAAGATTTCTCACAATAGGAACATTCGAATTTCTTCTCTCCCGTATGCGTTGGACAATGGTTCAACAGATCATAATATTTGACGTATGTTTTCATACATGTCGGACATTTGTATTTCACTTTGAGTCCTGTGAATATTTGTGTTCGACTTTTATAATAACTTGGATTCCTCATCAAATCGTATACATTGAAGTTAAACTTCTTCTCCTGAATGTCCTTCTCATTGGTGATAATATTGACCGTATGAACACTTCTCAAATGATCGTTCAACCGGTTGACCAAATGATAGTCCTTTCCACACACAATACAAACATAATCTCGACTTTGAACATGTGCAATGATAATATGATCTTGAAGTGTTCGAAAATTTTTGAAAACAAGATTTGCACAATCAGGACATCGATATCTGATTTGTCCATCTACAAGAAAACACGATTTCTCTCGTAACTCTTCAACACTCAATTCGTTAATTTTAAAACTTCGATGCATACTTCTCCAGTGACTCATAAAATCTACAGGCGCTCGTACAACAACTTTGTCTTCATTACATAAATTACATTTCAGACCAGTATGAAAATGTTCTTGAAAATTATGTCGCCACAGTTCGACACAGTTGTCAAACTGAACAGACGGACACAATTGACAACGGTGCAACGCCATGTCATGTTCACTACAGTTGTCTACACAAATGTCTGCATCGTGATCTTTACAGAACATTTTGAGCAGACAATCGGCTTTACAGAGTTTACATTTGGTAAGAATATCGTCAAGGGATTCAACTTTGCACTCATCAACACTCGTGACAACTGTCTCAGCATGTACTTGCGACATGTGTGTAAGAAACATATCACGTCCAACATAGAGTTGATCGCGACAACGATTGCAAGAAAAACATTCCAGTGTGGCATCCCCATGAACATCTTTCCCGTGTTCCAAGTTAACATGAGCCTGTAGAATACATTTATCATTAAACACGAGTTCACAGAGGCTGCACATAAATTGAGACACCAATTTCTTTCGATTAGATTCACAATGTTGAAAACAATATTTAGAGAACAACGTCCGTTGTCCACATACAGCACAAGGCACATTAATTTCATTTGTTGAACGAATTCTATACGCATCAGTTTCCGTCAGTGTTTCATTATGAACGATTTGCACGTGTCGAATTATATCTTGTCCACGTGTGTACAATTTATTGAAACATAATTTACAAGCAAACCATTCTGACTGATCAAATACAAGCTGACCATGTTCAATTTTAATATGAATTTCTAATTGACGTTTATCTTGGAAAGAATGTTTACAATGCCAACAGACGAATACCAACTTCTGGTTTGTGTCGAATTGTTGACAATGATTTAGGATAGGAAGATCACATTTGAAACATACTGCGGAAGGATCAGGAGGACGTTCTTTTTTGATATTGTTATGCGAATGATGAATATGGTCAACAAATTGGCCGGACGTGTCAAACTTGTTCGAACACATACAACAAGACCAAATACACCTGTAAAAGCATAATAAAATGTCAGAAGATGTACTGATCCTAATTCATTGATTTTCAATGGATTAATGTTGTTGATGACAATCTTAGAAAGAACAAGGAGAGGAAGTAGTAATCACATGGTGATTATGAACCTTACTAAAAAAAACACGTGATTCAACAAGAAAATAGCAGAAATCAGTACTAAAGTCAGTTTTTTTTTTTTTTTTTTTTTTTTTTTTTTTTTTTTTTTTTTTTTTNTCCATTCGCTGGAAACTTGCAAACCAGCTACCCACATTGACATCACCCAGCCTGGGTTGGGCCGGAAAAATGAGCCAACGATACGTGGTGTTCCCAAACGGTCACCCATCCGAGTACTGACCGCGCCCGACGTTGCTTAACTTCTGTGATCTTACAGGAACTGGTGTATTCAACGTGGTATGATCGTTGGCTCAGGTTTAAATGCTCATCCCTAATCATACTTCCTCGACGTAAGTATTTTGCAGCTAAGCCTTATTTTTTTCTTTCATCTGTGTCGTGTAATGGTTGTACTGTAATGGTTTGTTGTTCGCTGTTCTAAACCGTCCTGGTGCGTAGAATCGAGCAGTTATTTCATTCATGTAATATTAGTAAGTGGAAATGTTAGCTCTTACATAGTTGTAAACATGTAATTGTATATTTACATCTACCGGGCGGATGCTGAAGTGGGGTACACCCTGTATATAAAATAGGAAAAAAGATTTTTTCAAAAATCTTCAAAAAATTTAAATAATAAAACTAAAATAAAAACAGATAAATGCATTTCTTTTTATTTCAAATGATATTGGTAGAATCAACAATTATTGTAGATTATAGATAATTTTATAAGTATAGATTTTCAGAAGTCATTTCCACCAAGTGACGACACGAAGAAAAGAGTGATCAAGGATGATTTCATTATACTAGTCCGAGGACGCCGGACGAGATATTGTTATTCCCGGACACTTCCATGTCCCCCAAATAGTGGTTAATATCTCAAATACATGAGGATGAAATTC
>CM022878.1:2160349-2192255 GCA_012654025.1 Pachypsylla venusta | reverse complement strand
CTGAAATGCATTTAGAGCAAATTTTCTAAAAGATGAAGAAACTTGCTGTACGGACTACGAAAATGCATTTAGAGCAAATTCTCTAAAAGATGAAACTTGCTGTACGGACTACAGAAATGCATTTAGAGCAAATTCTCTAAAAGATGAAGAAGCTTGCTGTACGGACTACTGAAATGCATTTAGAGCAAATTTTCTAAAAGATGAAGAAACTTGCTGTACGGACTACGAAAATGCATTTAGAGCAAATTCTCTAAAAGATGAAACTTGCTGTACGGACTGCTGAAATGCATTTAGAGCAAATTCTCTAAAAGATGAAGAAACTTGCTGTACGGATTACTGAAATGCATTTAGAGCAAATTCTCTAAAAATGAAACTTGCTGTACAGACTGCTGAAATGCATTAAGAGCAAATTCTCTAAAAGATTAAATTTGTTGTACGGACTACTGAAATGCATTTAGAGGAAATTCTCTAAAAGATGAAACTTGCTGTACGGACTACAGAAATGCATTTAGAGCAAATTCTCTAAAAGATTAAACTTGCTGTACGGATTACTGAAATGCATTTAGAGCAAATTCTCTAAAAATGAAACTTGCTGTACAGACTGCTGAAATGCATTAAGAGCAAATTCTCTAAAAGATTAAATTTGTTGTACGGACTACTGAAATGCATTTAAAGGAAATTTTCTAAAAGATGAAACTTGCTGTACGGACAACAGAAATGCATTTAGAGCAAATTCTCTAAAAGATGAAACTTCCTGTACGAACTACAGAAATGCATTTAGAGCAAATTCTCTAAAAGATGTGGGGACATCTAATAGGGAACAATCTAAATAGTGATGATGAAGCGCGGTTGGTCCCAAGCGACTGCACCGCGATTACGGTCTCTGAAAAAGACTGCATCGTTATTCACGGTCGCAAATCTGATAGCGGGGCTCATTTAGAGTAATGAGCAACTGAGACTGTAGTCGCTCCACACAGCACAGCGTGTTCTAAAAAAAAACCGCAGCACCGACCGCGGTGATCAGGCTGAAAATGTTTCAAGCACCATTAAATCATGATCACACATATGAGGAAATCACAAAAAATGTTTCTCGCGATAAATGGAATGCATTTCAGGTACGTAGCACCAGGACTACCTGAAATGCATATCATCAAAGTTACAACCATAGGTTATTAAAAGATTTTTTTCCAGAGCTGAATTTAAACATGAAGATAACCGTTGACTGTAGGAGAAGAACACCGCTCCAACAATAACAGAGGAAATCAGTCAGCATCGACTCACACTAATAGTTCTCAACTCTTTCCTTTATGAGTCTTATGATGTTGTGTCAGGTACTTTTTGACAACGAAAGTTGCCGAGCATATATTGCACACAAACGAACGATCCGTACTATGAATCTTAATATGTCCACGCCAAACACTTCGACTGCTGAACTGTTTACCGCACGTATCGCAAACGTAAACATTCGTATCAAAATGTGCTTTGAAATGTACGCCCAAACTTTTAGGTGTATTAAAAGTTTTCGAACACACCGAACACGTATATCGCGTATCTGTATGCGAAAATTTGTGCGTATACAAACTCGACCATTGATTGAAACTGGCCCCACACAACTCACACACAAACTTCTTTTCTCCCGTGTGAATAGTGAGGTGACGTTGAAAGTTGGACTTCTCGTTGAAGTATCGTCCACAATGTTGACACTGAAAGTCTGGATCTGACGATTCGTGCACACGTTTAATGTGAACTTCAAGTTTCTTTTCCGTTGGATAGACACGAGGACACTGACTGCACCGATGAAGATCAATGCCACTGTGGTGTTGCAGAACGTGACCTTTCAATTTAATATAAGACCAAAAGATTTCCGAGCAATGTTGACATTTGAAGTGGACGACGCCGTCAATGAGAACACTACTGGCGTCTCTCAGCGAGGTTGTCTTGATCGAGTGGATCGCTTTCTTGTGTATGATTCGCAGGTGCGTCATCATTCCAGTGATGCCTTTCTTCAATTGATCGCACAGATTGCATTTGTAGAACTCTAACTTGTGATGTGAGAACATATGAAGCCAATACGAATCGCAATCGTCGTAACTTGCCTCACAGAGCCGACATTTATGACAATCGTGCAGTAGACAACCATGCTCTTTACAGTCGTATGGCAATGAGAGGCTTGTTTTGGTTTTTTTCACTCTCGACGGACTCTTAGTTTCACCATTATTATTGGACGGATGGGATGAACATTTTCGGGATAATAGAAGAATTTGTCCACACACGCCACAAGGAAACGTAACGTCTCTCAAAGTTCGAACAATAAAACTATCAGCGTTCACCGAACTATTTTTCGAATGAGAACTGGCCATATGTTTGACAATGTCCTGTTTGCGAGAGTACAACTTGCGACAATCACAACACGCGTACCATATAAGTGAAGGATTCGAATAGACGATGTGACCGTGAAGGATTTTAATATGAGCGGTAAGCGAATGTTTGTCTGCGTAGACAGCATTACAATAGGAACACACAAATCGACGACAGTCGGCAGTATCGAGTCGAACAATTTCGTTTTTTAAAATTTCACTCGCATGATGGAAGTCATTGGTCAAATGAGCGTTCAATGGATTAGAACAGAGGATGCAATAGGTGTTCTCTGAGGACGTTGGATTGTGTATGTGTTGCATGTGACGAATAAGATTTGGACAAGAAGAAAATTTGGCAACACAAGAGCAACATGACCACACCTCCTCCTCGCACCTGGAACCACAAGCCAAGGCATACAATCAGTTATTTGAAGAGGTTGGGTGGGTCAGTATGGTGTCACAATCATTGAGAGAACGACTGGTGGGGTAAAAAGAGACAGAGGAAATAGCAAAAGTCCATACTGGAAATTATCGGATCAAATATGTTTTAAAGGTTACACCGCCAGGTAAAAATGTTTTTTCACATAAAAAAGAGCATTCTATGGAACCAATCATAGCTTATAAATTCCATGGTGAAAAATTAATTATAATGGAGGACTGAGAGAGGTTAGGCACAATCCTCAAGGCCAGAGTCTTGCTGATATGAGTGCATAATAACATAAGAGAGCAACTCTGCAATCGTATTATGTACTTTCAGTATAAATTATGTTAAGAAAACCTGTTCTCAGGTAGCGTACATACACTTAATTTAAGAGAATTACTGTTTTTCAGCACTCTCGATGACGTATTTTCAATGTCAAAATACGTTTTGGGGTCCCCACAGCACAAATCTCGAGTTTCAGAATTCAAGAATGCCCAAAAGGGGAAATATAAATGATCTTTTAGTCTTTTTAACGTATTCACCTAAGTTGGAGAAGTTTATTTGGTAGATGCCACTTTTGTCAATTGATTTTATTATGTCTTACTGATCAAATAAGGTGTTTTTAAAAATTGTCACTCGACGCGAGTCCACTCATTGAGTCGAATCGTATTGATGTATAAGTCGTGTTCTCTCACCAGAGTGAGTCAAAAATCCAATTCCTAAAGAAAATGAAAACCGCGCGCGCCGTCTCTACACGAGCGTGTCATCTTTCCTATGCGTTTTATAATGTTGAATCAAATATTTCTTCACCGTAAATCCTGTATTGCACATACTACAAACAAACGATTTAATCGTATTATGCGTTAGATTATGTCGCTTCAAATTTCTCTTACTATTGAAATTTTTCCCACAAATTTCGCAAACATAAATTGTCGTATCCGTATGCGATTTCATATGAACTTTCAGTAAAGATGGATGTGTATAGGATTTCTCACACATTGTACACGGATAACGTAAATTGTCATGCGTGAATTGATGATTGTAGAGTCCAGCAGGTTGTGAGAACGTTGCTCCACAAAGTTCACAAACGGACGCCCGTTCTCTCGTATGACAAATCATATGTCGTGTAAGTTGTGACTTATAATTGAAACATCGTCTACAATGGATACACTCAAACTCGCTCAATCTATTATGTGCATTTCGAGTATGCCCTCTTAGATCTTTTTTCAAACTAAACTGCTCATCACAATAGTTACATCGATAAGATCGAACAATATTTCGATCTGTCGTCATCCTATGAACATCGACAAAATGTTGTTTAATATCTTCAGAATCATCGAATATTTCCTGACAAAGATCACACCGATATTTAAGATCACCATCGACATAAATTCTCGATTTATTTCGTTTTTTCAAAAGTGCTCTCGACGCCGCTTGTTCCAAACTTAACAATTTATCATGTTTTTTTCTCATATGTACGACAATATCCGATGGAAACCGAATATTCAATTTCTCTTTCCAGCATAGATTACATCTGAGTTTAGTTTCTTGCTTATGAACTGCAAACATATGTGTCCATAATGAACTACATGTTACAAACATACATTGACATACTTGACATGAATGACAAGATTTCTTGTCAATATGATCATCACATTTTTCATCACGTATCAGACTATCGGGAACGCCACATGTTTCCGTACAAGTATTTGTAAACAGACATGGTTTAGAACATGTCTGACACTGCGAAGTGATCTCTGCTACGGAACGCACAATATATTCTTCAGCATGTTTACTCACATGCATACTATGAACACTACTCATATGACGTCGAATGAATTTACTATGATTGTACAATTTACTACACATTTTACAAGTATACCAAATTAACTGAGGATTTCGATACAAAAGACGGCCATGCTCAAGTCGTATATGAAATTCAAGAAAATGTTTATTATAGTAATCACATCCACAGTACCAACAAATGACAGATTTCTCTTCTTTCTCGTCACTTTCTAACCTACACGTCGTCTCCTCTACGACATGATCTGACAATAATTTTAAACAGATTAAACACGATCCGCTTTCGACGTCTTGTCGAACAAGAAAATCTCTATGAAGGATAATATTATGATCGATAAGATGTGTACACGAGTGAAACTTTGCACGACATGTGCAACACGTCCAGCGTAAACACCTGGAACACACAATGGGGCGTATTTTATTAGTAAATATCTTGCTCGATACGAAACGTTCATTATAGAAAATAAGAAACCAAAAATATCTCTTTTTTAATTTGTGTGTTAGTAGCATTGAAACAAATTCAAAATATCCCACACCGATATTAGAGAATTTAAAAAAAAAAAAAAAAAGTAAAGNTATTCGAAATCTTGAGGGGGTATAAAATAGGCCCACGTGAATTTTTTAAAAAAAATTATCAGTGCGGTTATTCAGTCTCGAGGTTTTTTAGTATAAAATACGCCCCACACCTTAGAGGGGAAAAAATGAAGAAAACCAGAATGAATTTTTCGGGATCTTGAGGAATTTTTCGCTGCTTTTTTTTACTAATAAAATACGCTCTTTAAGTGAGAAAAGAAGAAGAGTCTGTTTAAAAATAATATATCGACTGAAGAAACAAATAAAAAATTATTTCAGAATAGAAAAGTTACATAAATGTACTTTAAACAACATTCTAGGTATAAACATTTGAGCGACAAGAAACAAAGTCCATTTGGTAGGTTCAGTTTTATTTCCGCTTCAAATGTGTCTTAAAATGTTGAACGAGATATTTTTTCAACGTAAATCTTGCCGGACAATGTTCACAAACAAAAGGCCGAACCAACGAGTGCGTCGCTTTGTGACTTTTCAATTCATGATTTGATCGAAATCCTTTTCCACACAAATCACACATTCGAGTACGAGGTAGCGTGAGTCCATAGTGAACGCGCGACACATGTTTCTTCAATTGCCAAGCACGCAAAAACGCTTTATCACAATTATCGCAAACAAAACGCGCGTTCTGATCGTGCGTTATCTTATGACTATACAAACTGGACGATTGCGCAAACGACATGCCACACAATTCGCAAACGTACGGTTTCTCGCCCGTATGAATGCGAATATGTTTTGTCAAATTCGACGAAATAGCAAAGCCACGTCCGCAAAATTTACAATCATAACTTCGTGTTCTCTCGTGCACGGAATTATAATGAATAAACAGTTTATTTTTCGTTTTAAATGCTTTACTACATTGATCGCACACGAACGGTGTATCGTCGCAATGTGCATATGCAACATGCCGCGTCAACGAACTATACAAATTCAACACGGACGGACATTGCAAACATTTGAACATTTCTTTGCCGTCGACAAACACGCGCGTCTTTTGTTTCAAGGCAAACTTTTCGTCTTCCAAGTAGATTTTCATTGTGATGCCGTGCGAGAATAGCAAATGTTTGATCAATTCTTTTTGACTGGCAACAATGAAATCGCAGAGCGTACATTGGATGTCTTTGTTCGGATGTGCGGCAAACATGTGATGCCACAAAATAACGGCATCTTTGAATGTCATGTTACAAAATTGGCATTGTTGATTCGGCTCCAAGAAGTGAACTTTCTTCAAATGTGTCACGAACGATGATTTGGTGTCCATGCAAGCGTCACATTTCGAGCACGAAAAATCCGCGAGGGCCTCATTCAAAGTGACCACACTGACAAATTTATCTTTGTTATCTTCAGTGTCATCGCTGATGTCCTTGCCACCAGAATCAGTGCTCGGTACAAATCCGAACATTTCATCCATCTGTTCCGAACCAATATCTAAACATCTTTTCAAGTGACTCAAATAAGTTCGCTCCAAATGAAAATTCTTATTACACTCAAAACAAAAGTACAACTTGTTTTTATAGAACCTTTTCTCGACGCTGCCTTCGGTGCTGCTATATATCAACGCTGATACGTCGACACTACCGAAGTCGCCTCTATGTCTTTTCAAATGAGATATAAGTGATATTTTCTTTGAAAAGACGCGATTACACTGTGCACATATGTAAGTTGGATCATCTTGTTCATTGGTGAACGATGATGATAAACGAAACAAAGGTCGCAAATCGGAAATCATTTTAACGTCAACTTGATAATGATCGTCAAACGATTGGTTACATTTAGCGCATCGAGTTGTTGGTTCTTTGGTGTCGTCGTCATAAAGAAAATAGTCTTCATCGGAAAGATGGATTCGGCGGACATGATTGGCGAGAGCAGAACACGTGTCGAACTTATCAAGACACGCACAGCACGTCCACCTGGAACACCAAGCGAGGAGATTCGAATCAATAATTTGGAATAATTTCAATTGGACGTCGTTTCTCATCAGGAGACAAAAAAATTTACAATTACTTTTAAATCCTCTCCGATAATATCTTTCCTTTTCTTAGACAAGGTTTTTCGGAACGGATCTGATGTTCACATCTATTTTCCTGCATTTTTTGATATCTCTCACCGTTTTGGCTGAGTATTGTACCGCTAAAAACCATAGATCTGGTGATAGATCAGTCTCGTTTGATTTGATTTTTCAAACATTCCTTATTACCTAAATGAAAAAAAAAAAATTCAACTTACCGAGCCAACTAGCTCAGAGGGTAAAGCATAGGGGTTTTCAGGCCGAGGTTCGCCTACTCCCAATAACAGATTTTGCTAAATTTGTAACGCTAACCATCGTTGAGTTGGTATTTATCTGTCAGACCGGGGTTTGCATTTTATCCGATTCTAATGATTCTTAGTATGTACATTTATTAAATTCATAGTCTGGATAAGTTTTTGGTTGAAATTGATGTCTTTTTAAGCGAGTGAAAGTCTAAAGTTCACAGAACTACAAGTAAAAAAACAAGTCTATCTTCTCTTTAAAATATCTAAAACAGTATCCCAACTCATTTTCTGTTGATCAACTTCCACCCCCTAACAAAGGAGGTGGCTGTGAATTTCGATCGCTCGATGGTAAAATACTATTCGAATATTGATGAAGTACGAAGGGAAAGAACTGTGATGTCGGGATAGAATTTTTCACAAAGAAATGTTCCGTAGACAAACCCGACGACGCTATCGGTGGTGGTAAAGTTGACAAAGGATGCAGCAAAGGAAAAGCCATCACCTCATCATTGCCGTGTCGAACATTTCGAAAGTCATCGAAATGTGACGACGACTGAGTTTGAGCAGGTGGTTGCTGTGCAGGGAGCACCGGTGTGGTCAGAGACAACGACGACAATTTCGTTGTTTTCCGAGGCACATTGCTATTGACGCGACCTTTCATGTGTGATCTCATATGAACTTTAAGATGTTTCTTCATAAACTTGAAACTTGTCTGACATAATTATTTCACACGAGAACTGTCGCTCGTCTGTATGACATGTACGATGTCGCTTCATTCCATAATTGGTCTTATAACCTTTATGACAAATGTCGCACATGAACAAACGGTCCGTCTGTTCGTGCGTGGTCATGTGCCGATTCAATTGATGGTCTCGATAGAATTTCTTCTGACACACTGAACATTCCAAGTTGGGAGTTTCTGAATGAAGTGCCCGATGATTTATCAACCTTGTATTTCGAGAGAATGCTTTGCCACAGATATCGCAAACGAACGCTCGCTCTCTCGTATGACAAATCATATGTCGTAAAAGTTGAGACTTATAATTGAAACATCGTCTACAATGGACACACTCAAACTCGCTCATATTGACCTGACCTTTCACGTGAGATCCCATATGAGCTTTAAGATGTTTCATAAACTTGAAACTTGTCTGACATATGTCACACGAGAACGGTCGCTCGTCCGTATGACACATACGATGTCGCTTCATTTCATAATTGGTCTTATAACTCTTATGACAAATGTCGCACATGAACAAACGGTCCGTCTGTTCGTGCGTGGTCATGTGTCGATTCAATTGATTTTCTCGATAGAATTTCTTCTGACACACTGAACATTCAAAGTTGGGAGTTTCTGAATGAAGTGTTCGATGATTCGTCAAAGTTTCATTTCCACAAAATGCTTTGCCACAGACTTCGCAAATGAAAGCTCTTTCGTGCACCGATTTATGATGAATAAATAGTTTATATTTCGTTTTAAATGCCTTATTACATTGATCGCACACAAACGGTGTATCATCGCAATGCACATACGCAAGATGCCGCGTCAACGAACTATACAAATTCATCACAGACGGACATTGCAAACATTTGAACATTTCTTTGCCGTCGACAAACACGCGCGTCTTTTGTCTCAAGGAAAACTTTTCGTCTTCCAAGTAGATTTTCATTGTGATGCCGTGCGAGAACAGCAAATGTTTGATCAATTCTTTTTGACTGGTAACAATAATATCGCAGAGCGTACATTGGATGTCTTTGTTCGGATGTGCGGCAAACATGTGATGCCACAAAATAACGGCATCTTTGAATGTCATGTTACAAAATTGGCATTGTTGTTTTGGCTCCAAGAAGTGAACTTTCTTCAAATGTGTCACAAACGATGATTTGGTGTCCATGCAAGCGTCACATTTCGAGCACGGAAAATTCGCTATGGCCTCATTCAAAGGGACCAGACTGACCAATTTATCTTTGTAAGTGACCTTTGAGCACGAAAAATTTGCTATGGCCTCATTCAAAGGGACCACGCTGACCAATTTATCTTTGTAAGTGACCACCAATTTTTCTTTATCTTTAGGGTCATCGCTGGTGTCCTTCCTACCAGAATCAGTGGTCGGTACAAGGCCAAAGATTTCATCCATCTGTTCCGAATCAATATCTAAACATCTTTTCAAATGACTCAAATAGATTCGCTCCAAATCAAATGTCTCATTACAATTAAAACAAAAATAAAACTTGTTTTTATAGAAACTTTTCTTGACTCTGCCTTCGCTGTCGCTAAATATCAACGACGATACGTCGACCCTACCACTGTTGCCTCTATGTCTTTTCAAATGAGATATAAGTGATATTTTCTTTAAAAAGACGCGATTACACTGTGCACATATGTAAGTTGGATCATCTTGTTCATTGGTGAACGATGATGATAAACGAGACAAAGGTCGCAAATCGGAAATCATTTTAACGTCAACTTGGTAATGATCGTCAAACGATTGGTTACATTTAGCGCATGTTGGTTCTTTGGTGTCGTCGTCATAAAGAAAATAGTCTTCATCGGAAAGATGGAATCGGCCGACATGATTGGCAAGAGCAGAACACGTGTCGAACTTATCAAGACACGCACAGCACGTCCACCTGGAACACCAAGCGAGGAGATTCGAATCAATAATTTTGGAATAATTTCAATTGGACGTCGGCGTCGTTTTGTCATTCATCAGGAGACAAAAAAAAATTTACAATTACTTTCAGATCCTCCCCAAATATTTCTCCTCTTTCCTCAAAGTTTTTAATTTTTTTTTTTTTTTTACACATCCCATCAAGTTTGCACACAAACACTTATGGTGGGACACAAAATAATAAAAATAAATATATAAAAAGATTTCATTAAAATAAAATTACAAAAACATAAAAAATAAATCAATACGAAAATAAAAAGAACAAAAATAAGTAAATGAGAGGTCGCATCACGCACCCAACATATCCCCGCTCACCCCCTTTAGAACAGCCCTGAACCCATCAAATAGTTTGGCGAGGTGAAGAATTTACGATAGACCGTTGTAGAGCAAGTTCGCCCTCACGAGTGGAGACCTCAAAAAAAAAAAAAAAAAAAAAAAAAAAAAAAAAAAAAAAGTCTGTATTTGATTTTACCCAAAAGTCTCGTAGTTTACTTACTGTGACCCCAAATATGACATAGATACCAAATTTCAAATCTTTAGCTCTTACCATTCCCTCTTTTTTTAGATAGCAATACTGAAAACCGCTAAAAATATTTGATTGCACCCAAAAGTTCCGAAGCTTGCCAGACCCAAAATATCACATATATTTATTCGATTTTTGGACTTTACCTTGAAACGTAAAATATAGAATTTTGTGTGTGTGTGTGGGGGGGGGCCTAATNACAAGTAAAAAAACAAGTCTATCTTCTCTTTAAAATATCTAAAACAGTATCCCAACTCATTTTCTGTTGATCAACTTCCACCCCCTAACAAAGGAGGTGGCTGTGAATTTCGATCGCTCGATGGTAAAATACTATTCGAATATTGGTGAAGGTAGGAAGGAAACTGTGATGTCGGGATAGAACTTTTGACAAAGAAATGTTCCGAAGACAAACCCGACGACGCTATCGGTGGTGGTAAAGTTGACAAAGGATGTAGCAAAGGCAAAGCCATCACCTCATCATTGCCGTGTCGAACATTTCGACTGTCATCGAAATGTGACGACGACTGAGTTTGAGGAGGTGGTTGCTGTGCAGGCAGCACCGGTGTGGTCAGAGACAACGACGACAATTTCGTTGTTTTCCGATGCACCTTACTATTGACGTGACCTTTCATGTGTGATCTCATATGAACCTTAAGATGTTTCATAAACTTGAAACTTGTCTGACATATGTCACACGAGAACGGTCGCTCGTCTGTATGACACATACGATGTCGCTTCATTTCATAATTGGTCTTGTAACTCTTATGACAAATGTCGCACATGAACAATCGGACCGTCTGTTCGTGCGTGGTCATGTGTCGATTCAATTGATTGTCTCGATAGAATTTCTTCTGGCACACTGAACATTCCAAGTTGGGGGTTTCTGAATGAAGTGCGCGATGATTTGTCAACGTTGTATTTCGAGAGAATGCTTTGCCACAGACTTCACAAATGAAAGCTCCAAAATGGAGTACCATATGCTCTTTCAAATTGAACTTGGTAGAGAAAGTGGTCTTGCACACTTCACATTTGTACGTCTTAATGCCCAAGTGAATCATACTGTCATGCACTTTGAGTTGCGTCACCGTGCGGAACTGTTTGCCACATTTCTCACACGTGAACGGTTTCTCTCCAGTGTGAATCAGCAAATGATTCTTCAACGATTTGCTTGACTTGAGTAGAGTCTCACAGAGTGGACACTTGTGCATCAGTTTACCCTGCATATAGACACGTGCTTTGTGAAACATTTCCGATATAGCACGTCTTCCTCGTTTACACTCGTCCGGGTTCGGTTCTATGTTGTGCTTTATTTTTCTATGATTTCTCAGCTCATTCACTCGCCCAAAACTACGTTCGCACAAATCACAGTCGTACTTTTTCACCACGTCTCCATGCTCTTCTTTCACGTGTTTCTGCAAGTCCAGTCTTTTATCAAATACCATGCCACAAAATTTGCACTCAACTTTGATTGCTTTGACTTCATCTTTCATCAGATCATTTCCCGGACAATCGTCCTCTTTGTCCGACCTTACTTCTGGTTCTTTCTCACAAGCCTCGTCAGTTTTTTTGTTTTCTAACACATTTTTTTGGGCTACGCTTAATTTATTCTTCACACTTGGTCCATCTTTTAGTAACAAACATCGAGCCGACCGCCGAGACATTCTGTCACCTCTTGTTGAAACCGCTGTCGCTTCCACAATGCTGGTGTCGTCACCGGTTGTACGTTTGGTCTTGTGCGAAATAGTATGACGAGAGAAGGTCTGGTCACACGAAACACATTTATCGTTCAAAGATGGAGGACGAACCCCTTTGCCAGGATTAAGATAACAAGAAACGGTATGCACAACCAAAGCTTGACCGGATGAAAATGTGTGAGGACACTGACAGCAGGACCACCTGCAAACACATTCCGGGTGACCAAATATTAGAATGAGATACACAATGGGTGGCATATGGAGTGTAAGGAGGTCCTGCTGGGGTCACACGATCTGGCTTATTTTGTGGATAAACATAATGCGTTGGAAAAGAGGACTTTAGAATTTAGTTTGACCTCTGTCAGCAATAGTCTCAAAGAGTAAATTCCTGCAATATTTTTGAAGACTATCATTTGGATGAATTCAAAACCAAGGTAGGTGAAATGAAAGGAAATTAAATAGTACTTTTTACTATAGAAAGTAGAAACAAATAGAATCAACTTATGTACATTAATATACTTATGTACATTAATATAGTGGAAATTAAATAGTACACGTACTTATGTACATTCATATAGTGGAAATTAAATAATACACGTACTTATGCACTATGCACATTAATATAGTGGAAATTAAATAGTACACGTACTTATGTACATTCATATAGTGGAAATTAAATAGTACACGCACTTATGTACATTCATATAGTGGAAATTAAATAGTACACGTACTTATGTACATTAATATAGTGAAAATTAAATAGTACACATACTTATGTACATTAATATAGTGGAAATTAAATAGTACACGTACTTATGTACATTAATATAGTGGAAATTAAATAGTACACGTACTTATGTACATTCATATAGGTAGAGATAGTGGTGGAACAGTTGGGTTATGGGTAGCATTTTTTGCAACTTTCGAGGACGCCGGACTAGATGTTGATAATCCCGGCCCCTTCCATGTTCATTTAAATAGTGAGAAGTTATACTATTAAAAACATTTTCAATAGGACACCAAAATCATTTGTTTGACGATAGTTCTTTCACTTTTCTTTGCTTTAATTTGATTTCGACGCGGGAACGTTTTGTCGCATACTTCACAAATAAATTTTTTCCACACATTTTTTAAAATGAATCAATGTTCTTTTAATATTTCAATTCGTACAAGTAAAAATCTAGTTAAACAGGATTTTCAATCTTTATCAAAGATTCATAGTTTTTTTCAGTATTTTAACAGTTGACAGATTCTTTCATTAGCTTTGATTTATCAAACATACTTTAAGAAAATTGTCATACTTTAAACTTTAAATATAAAATTGTGAAATATTTATAGTAAAATACTATAAAAAGATTCATCCATTCTATTTAATTTTACATTCTTAAATCAAAAGTTCAACAAAGTTTAATAATAATATCATCAGTGAAAAGATGGATTTCTTACAATAAAAACGTATAGAGCACCCTATACAACAATTTATCAAAATAGTTTTTATCTCTCCTTTCTCAATCATTACTTTTTTTATAAGCTTCTCGTCCATTCTATTCAATTCGTCATTTACGTTTAGTTAGAATAGGTTTTTCAATCAACAATCAAACACCTTTTACATTAATAATATCATAAAAAGGTAGGTATATATTTCATTTGTGTTTCATTGATCAATGCTCACACACGTCCTTTCCTCTCCTCTCTCATTCATTCCAGAGATAATGTAAAAATGATCAATGCTCACACACGTCCTTTCCTCTCCTCTCTCTCATTCATTCCAGAGATAATGTAAAAATGATCAATGCTCACACACGTCCTTTCCTCTTCTCTCTCATTCATCTCCAGAGATAAAGTAATGTCATTCTATTTACAAATTTGATTGTGTAGTTCATTCTAGAAATTAATTTTCGCGTCAGACGCGTGTCTCAAGTTAGATTTGCTTGAATAGAGAAAGAAAAAAAATAGCAACAAGAAACAAGAAGACATGCAAACTATGATGAAGATGATGGTTGACAAAATAGATGAACACTAATGACAAATGATGTCTAGGAGTTTTACAAATAGTATATTTTATGTTGATGAAAAAGTTAACTTTTGACTAAAGTTTGTGCTAGATTAAAAAAAAAAAATCAGAATTTCTATTAAAAAAAAATTGTCAGATGGAAATTAATAATCCGCCTATAAGTTTGCAAGGATTAAAAATAATAATAGTACTTATATATACTGCCCAAATTGGACTGGAGAGTCCTTTTATACAAGCAGTTTTTTATGGGTGCTATAATTACGTGGTACATATTTCAAAATTAGGATTCTATGTGTTGCCTGGGTATGAACCCACGCCGTGCTGTTTACCAATCACAGCGTCCTACCACTGCACCACATGTCTTATGCTAAAATTGTTGTGAAAATATCACATTTTTTTTGTCCACAGTGAAATGTAACCACAGACGGGCCGTTCGCAAAACAGCCATTTTGCTTGATGGATTTTTTTTTCTTCGCTTCAAGTCTCTTTTACATCTATTGGTCATTCGAGACGGGAGTTTCACGCTCCATTTGCTGGAAACTTGCAAACCAGCAACCGACTGTGCTGACCACACACAGCCTGGGAATGGCCAGAATCACAAGGGATCGAACTCATAGCGATGCTTTTTTTTTTTTTTTAAATTGGATATGATTGGAAAAGCGATGGCATCATCGAGGAGACCGAGAATCGTCAGAACGAAATGATCGGGAAATAAATATTTGTCTGATTGCGCTGAGAGATACGATTGGTACAAAAGTAAACCAAAAACACATCTTTACGAAAAGAGTAATGTACTATCTGTGTCAAAGAGAGACTAATACTAGGTCATAACTCCAAAAATCATTTTTCTCGGGAAATCCATAAAGGAAACGAATGAAATACGCGAGTACAACCTACTTACTTATCTATCTCTATCACTTTACAAACCAGCAACATAAATGAACTTACCCAGCCTGGGTTGGCCTGAAAATAGCCAGAAAAATCACGATGGTTCGGACCCAACAACAGATAACACCTCCATATTGAGGTGTTATATACCTTGTGGAATTATCTACAATCATTTACCCCAAATGCTATGCATGACCTAATGTGGGGCCAAATTGTGCACCGAATCAACACTCAGACACATACCTGTCCGAATTTTAAATAACATAAAACCTGGACCGAACTGTACAGGTATGGTTTACGTATATCTCGTAAACTACTATATCTATGATAGTTTGCCTCAGTACAGAATCCAATATGCTGATTTTACATATAAAAACTATTTTCCTTCTTTAGAAAAACGGAGTTAGGACCGCTTAGGTTTATTATATTGTCAGACATAGTATTGACCATTTAGGCACATGAGTCTGTTTAATAATAAATACTAGCACAAACTTTAATCAAAAAAGTACAAAAAAAAAAAAAAAAAAAAAAAAAAAAAAAAAAAAAAAAAAAAAAGAGCAGTGATGAAAGTTAGATAAAGAAAAAATAGCAACAACCCGGTAAAAGGATTCAATTGTCTCGTACCGCCGCGCCGCGAGGACACCAATTTTTAAATTTACGCATTTAACACGTATCGCGAATTCTTTGATTCCTCTTTTCCTCAAATCAAGCAGTAAATTGATATACGTGGAGAGGACAAATCACACAAACACGAGATCAAATCTAATTTTGACATGATTTTTGCGATACAAAAAACGAAAAGANTGTCTCCAAAAGAATCCGAGATAATATATACATATGGCACATGGCAATGTTTCGGGATATTTTAAATTACTCATTTGGATAGTTTGTGCTGTGTCAAAGTTACAATATCTTTAGATTATTTTTGTCTCCAAAAGAATCCGAGATAATATATACATATGGCACATGGCAATGTTTCGGGATATTTTAAATTACTCATTTGGATAGTTTGTGCTGTGTCAAAGTTACAATATCTTTAGATTATTTTTGTCTCCAAAAGAATCCGAGATAATATATACATATGGCACATGGCAATGTTTCGGGATATTTTAAATTACTCATTTGGATAGTTTGTGCTGTGTCAAAGTTACAATATCTTTAGATTATTTTTGTCTCCAAAAGAATCCGAGATAATATATACATATGGCACATGGCAATGTTTCGGGATATTTTAAATTACTCATTTGGATAGTTTGTGCTGTGTCAAAGTTACAATATCTTTAGATTATTTTTGTCTCCAAAAGAATCCGAGATAATATATACATATGGCACATGGCAATGTTTCGGGATATTTTAAATTACTCATTTGGATAGTTTGTGCTGTGTCAAAGTTACAATATCTTTAGATTATTTTTGTCTCCAAAAGAATCCGAGATAATATATACATATGGCACATGGCAATGTTTCGGGATATTTTAAATTACTCATTTGGATAGTTTGTGCTGTGTCAAAGTTACAATATCTTTAGATTATTTTTGTCTCCAAAAGAATCCGAGATAATATATACATATGGCACATGGCAATGTTTCGGGATATTTTAAATTACTCATTTGGATAGTTTGTGCTGTGTCAAAGTTACAATATCTTTAGATTATTTTTGTCTCCAAAAGAATCCGAGATAATATATACATATGGCACATGGCAATGTTTCGGGATATTTTAAATTACTCATTTGGATAGTTTGTGCTGTGTCAAAGTTACAATATCTTTAGATTATTTTTGTCTCCAAAAGAATCCGAGATAATATATACATATGGCACATGGCAATGTTTCGGGATATTTTAAATTACTCATTTGGATAGTTTGTGCTGTGTCAAAGTTACAATATCTTTAGATTATTTTTGTCTCCAAAAGAATCCGAGATAATATATACATATGGCACATGGCAATGTTTCGGGATATTTTAAATTACTCATTTGGATAGTTTGTGCTGTGTCAAAGTTACAATATCTTTAGATTATTTTTGTCTCCAAAAGAATCCGAGATAATATATACATATGGCACATGGCAATGTTTCGGGATATTTTAAATTACTCATTTGGATAGTTTGTGCTGTGTCAAAGTTACAATATCTTTAGATTATTTTTGTCTCCAAAAGAATCCGAGATAATATATACATATGGCACATGGCAATGTTTCGGGATATTTTAAATTACTCATTTGGATAGTTTGTGCTGTGTCAAAGTTACAATATCTTTAGATTATTTTTGTCTCCAAAAGAATCCGAGATAATATATACATATGGCACATGGCAATGTTTCGGGATATTTTAAATTACTCATTTGGATAGTTTGTGCTGTGTCAAAGTTACAATATCTTTAGATTATTTTTGTCTCCAAAAGAATCCGAGATAATATATACATATGGCACATGGCAATGTTTCGGGATATTTTAAATTACTCATTTGGATAGTTTGTGCTGTGTCAAAGTTACAATATCTTTAGATTATTTTTGTCTCCAAAAGAATCCGAGATAATATATACATATGGCACATGGCAATGTTTCGGGATATTTTAAATTACTCATTTGGATAGTTTGTGCTGTGTCAAAGTTACAATATCTTTAGATTATTTTTGTCTCCAAAAGAATCCGAGATAATATATACATATGGCACATGGCAATGTTTCGGGATATTTTAAATTACTCATTTGGATAGTTTGTGCTGTGTCAAAGTTACAATATCTTTAGATTATTTTTGTCTCCAAAAGAATCCGAGATAATATATACATATGGCACATGGCAATGTTTCGGGATATTTTAAATTACTCATTTGGATAGTTTGTGCTGTGTCAAAGTTACAATATCTTTAGATTATTTTTGTCTCCAAAAGAATCCGAGATAATATATACATATGGCACATGGCAATGTTTCGGGATATTTTAAATTACTCATTTGGATAGTTTGTGCTGTGTCAAAGTTACAATATCTTTAGATTATTTTTGTCTCCAAAAGAATCCGAGATAATATATACATATGGCACATGGCAATGTTTCGGGATATTTTAAATTACTCATTTGGATAGTTTGTGCTGTGTCAAAGTTACAATATCTTTAGATTATTTTTGTCTCCAAAAGAATCCGAGATAATATATACATATGGCACATGGCAATGTTTCGGGATATTTTAAATTACTCATTTGGATAGTTTGTGCTGTGTCAAAGTTACAATATCTTTAGATTATTTTTGTCTCCAAAAGAATCCGAGATAATATATACATATGGCACATGGCAATGTTTCGGGATATTTTAAATTACTCATTTGGATAGTTTGTGCTGTGTCAAAGTTACAATATCTTTAGATTATTTTTGTCTCCAAAAGAATCCGAGATAATATATACATATGGCACATGGCAATGTTTCGGGATATTTTAAATTACTCATTTGGATAGTTTGTGCTGTGTCAAAGTTACAATATCTTTAGATTATTTTTGTCTCCAAAAGAATCCGAGATAATATATACATATGGCACATGGCAATGTTTCGGGATATTTTAAATTACTCATTTGGATAGTTTGTGCTGTGTCAAAGTTACAATATCTTTAGATTATTTTTGTCTCCAAAAGAATCCGAGATAATATATACATATGGCACATGGCAATGTTTCGGGATATTTTAAATTACTCATTTGGATAGTTTGTGCTGTGTCAAAGTTACAATATCTTTAGATTATTTTTGTCTCCAAAAGAATCCGAGATAATATATACATATGGCACATGGCAATGTTTCGGGATATTTTAAATTACTCATTTGGATAGTTTGTGCTGTGTCAAAGTTACAATATCTTTAGATTATTTTTGTCTCCAAAAGAATCCGAGATAATATATACATATGGCACATGGCAATGTTTCGGGATATTTTAAATTACTCATTTGGATAGTTTGTGCTGTGTCAAAGTTACAATATCTTTAGATTATTTTTGTCTCCAAAAGAATCCGAGATAATATATACATATGGCACATGGCAATGTTTCGGGATATTTTAAATTACTCATTTGGATAGTTTGTGCTGTGTCAAAGTTACAATATCTTTAGATTATTTTTGTCTCCAAAAGAATCCGAGATAATATATACATATGGCACATGGCAATGTTTCGGGATATTTTAAATTACTCATTTGGATAGTTTGTGCTGTGTCAAAGTTACAATATCTTTAGATTATTTTTGTCTCCAAAAGAATCCGAGATAATATATACATATGGCACATGGCAATGTTTCGGGATATTTTAAATTACTCATTTGGATAGTTTGTGCTGTGTCAAAGTTACAATATCTTTAGATTATTTTTGTCTCCAAAAGAATCCGAGATAATATATACATATGGCACATGGCAATGTTTCGGGATATTTTAAATTACTCATTTGGATAGTTTGTGCTGTGTCAAAGTTACAATATCTTTAGATTATTTTTGTCTCCAAAAGAATCCGAGATAATATATACATATGGCACATGGCAATGTTTCGGGATATTTTAAATTACTCATTTGGATAGTTTGTGCTGTGTCAAAGTTACAATATCTTTAGATTATTTTTGTCTCCAAAAGAATCCGAGATAATATATACATATGGCACATGGCAATGTTTCGGGATATTTTAAATTACTCATTTGGATAGTTTGTGCTGTGTCAAAGTTACAATATCTTTAGATTATTTTTGTCTCCAAAAGAATCCGAGATAATATATACATATGGCACATGGCAATGTTTCGGGATATTTTAAATTACTCATTTGGATAGTTTGTGCTGTGTCAAAGTTACAATATCTTTAGATTATTTTTGTCTCCAAAAGAATCCGAGATAATATATACATATGGCACATGGCAATGTTTCGGGATATTTTAAATTACTCATTTGGATAGTTTGTGCTGTGTCAAAGTTACAATATCTTTAGATTATTTTTGTCTCCAAAAGAATCCGAGATAATATATACATATGGCACATGGCAATGTTTCGGGATATTTTAAATTACTCATTTGGATAGTTTGTGCTGTGTCAAAGTTACAATATCTTTAGATTATTTTTGTCTCCAAAAGAATCCGAGATAATATATACATATGGCACATGGCAATGTTTCGGGATATTTTAAATTACTCATTTGGATAGTTTGTGCTGTGTCAAAGTTACAATATCTTTAGATTATTTTTGTCTCCAAAAGAATCCGAGATAATATATACATATGGCACATGGCAATGTTTCGGGATATTTTAAATTACTCATTTGGATAGTTTGTGCTGTGTCAAAGTTACAATATCTTTAGATTATTTTTGTCTCCAAAAGAATCCGAGATAATATATACATATGGCACATGGCAATGTTTCGGGATATTTTAAATTACTCATTTGGATAGTTTGTGCTGTGTCAAAGTTACAATATCTTTAGATTATTTTTGTCTCCAAAAGAATCCGAGATAATATATACATATGGCACATGGCAATGTTTCGGGATATTTTAAATTACTCATTTGGATAGTTTGTGCTGTGTCAAAGTTACAATATCTTTAGATTATTTTTGTCTCCAAAAGAATCCGAGATAATATATACATATGGCACATGGCAATGTTTCGGGATATTTTAAATTACTCATTTGGATAGTTTGTGCTGTGTCAAAGTTACAATATCTTTAGATTATTTTTGTCTCCAAAAGAATCCGAGATAATATATACATATGGCACATGGCAATGTTTCGGGATATTTTAAATTACTCATTTGGATAGTTTGTGCTGTGTCAAAGTTACAATATCTTTAGATTATTTTTGTCTCCAAAAGAATCCGAGATAATATATACATATGGCACATGGCAATGTTTCGGGATATTTTAAATTACTCATTTGGATAGTTTGTGCTGTGTCAAAGTTACAATATCTTTAGATTATTTTTGTCTCCAAAAGAATCCGAGATAATATATACATATGGCACATGGCAATGTTTCGGGATATTTTAAATTACTCATTTGGATAGTTTGTGCTGTGTCAAAGTTACAATATCTTTAGATTATTTTTGTCTCCAAAAGAATCCGAGATAATATATACATATGGCACATGGCAATGTTTCGGGATATTTTAAATTACTCATTTGGATAGTTTGTGCTGTGTCAAAGTTACAATATCTTTAGATTATTTTTGTCTCCAAAAGAATCCGAGATAATATATACATATGGCACATGGCAATGTTTCGGGATATTTTAAATTACTCATTTGGATAGTTTGTGCTGTGTCAAAGTTACAATATCTTTAGATTATTTTTGTCTCCAAAAGAATCCGAGATAATATATACATATGGCACATGGCAATGTTTCGGGATATTTTAAATTACTCATTTGGATAGTTTGTGCTGTGTCAAAGTTACAATATCTTTAGATTATTTTTGTCTCCAAAAGAATCCGAGATAATATATACATATGGCACATGGCAATGTTTCGGGATATTTTAAATTACTCATTTGGATAGTTTGTGCTGTGTCAAAGTTACAATATCTTTAGATTATTTTTGTCTCCAAAAGAATCCGAGATAATATATACATATGGCACATGGCAATGTTTCGGGATATTTTGAATTACTCATGTGGATAGTTTGTGCTGTGTCAAAGTTACAATATCTTTAGATTATTTTTGTCTCCAAAAGAATCCGAGATAATATATACATATGGGGCACATGGCAATGTTTCGGGATATTTTAAATTACTCATTTGGATAGTTTGTGCTGTGTCAAAGTTAACATATAATTCGATTATTTTAGTCTTTAAAAGGATCCGAGATATTATATACATATGGTACATGGCAATGTTTCCAGATATTTTAAATTACTCCAATCAAAATGAAAACGAATTTCAGCAATTAAAAAAAAAAAAAACGAAAATATTTTCTCAGAAAAAAAAACTATAAAAAAAAAAAAAACTTGAAAATCGATTTCTAGCTTGGACATGAAATTAGTACTATTATATATTATAAAAAAAGGTCCCTGGACCCCATAAATATAAATGATATTCAACAGGGTTAGTTCAGTAAACGGGATTCCCATCTTGTTCTTTTTTAAAGTCATTTTTCTTCACCAATAGTGAAAAACTTCTGGATACTTTTTAAAAATCTGCCGAACTAAGTAAATTAAATTTGTTGCAGGTATTTGTAACACGGACTACTTTGTAACTGACAGTATCGACAAAGCAAGCTAAAACAATTTGTAAAAAATGGATAGGACATACCAAATGCCTCTAACAACAAACAAACGATTTTTTAAACGACAAACTATTTTTTTTTTTTTAGGAATCTATCGACAGTAAAATAACAAATTGTGAGATTTTTTTATGTTCAATTCCCAAAATCCATTATTTAAAAGAAAACTAAACCCCGTGGGGTATATTGGAGTATATGCCACTAGGCGTAATATAACGTTTTTTTGGGGTGGAGGAGGTATATATGTACCAAAACATTTGCTAAACTGAAACCAGACCATATGTTAAACTGAACCCAGAACTATTGAAAAAAAAAAAAAAAATACATTTCAGTGTTTTAAGACTAAATTGCTTTAAGTTCCCGGATTTTTGTCAAGTCTTCAAAAATGGAGTAAAAATGAAAGTAAATTGAAAGAGATTCCTACCTGTCATCGGAACCAGATTGGTTGGGTTCTTCTTTAGGTTTAACTAAACTGGTTTTACTAGTATCAGACTTTGATTTTTTACTATCACTCTTTTTGCTGGACACAGTCTGAAAAAGAAACAATATTGATTTCATTTAGAGAGAGTATCTAAGAAGGATGAATGTAGTCATCTGTAATATTGTGAAATAATTCGACTACAGCATTCACACATGAGATCATGAGATATGACCAACTACTCCCCCGTGATATTCAGAAATGATTGCACAAAAACACAATCATTACTTTGAGGGCCATCCGTTGGAAAGCGTATTCGGACATTTTTCAATAGAACAAACACCATCTTTAATTTTCTCTTGACACTAGCTCTGACGATGTTCTTAGTGAAGAACTAGTTAGCTCTATTCCTTCGTTAACCTTCATTATTGGGTTTACTTGAGAGTCTCCCAAATTATCTTATTTGACCCATAGACCATGAGGGTTTCAAGGAACCTCAGGTTCGATGACACAACTTGGTCAATCTACAATGTAGTACTACTTTCCACCACCTACCTCAGACTTTCTTTTCCTAGATGCTGCCGTGGACGGCGATTTTTTCTTAGAAGTTGAAGTGGTGGGAAGTTCAACGCCAGCGTCTGAGATCAACTGTTTAATTTCTTTCTCAAAATCTTCATCATCATCATCCGACACAGCACCTGCCCCGCCATCATCAAAATGGTCATCGAAAGCGTCATCAGCAGCAACGCTGTCAAAATCTTCTTTCACATCCTGAACAGTAAAAAAAAAATCATAAAAATGAGCGCAAAAACTCAAGTCGAACGTTTACACGAAATAACCAGACCCAATTGCCCGCTGGTCACAGCATCTGCCTGGTAATCCAAAAGTCGCGGTTTCGAAACTCACCCGAGGCATGGTATGTTCTCCTATACATTATATTTTGACCACATGATAATACTTGGTGTTACTGCTGGCAGAACAAGACCCTTAAGGACTTAGTAGGGCAGTAAAATAAGTGTTTTATTTATGTCGTACAATCATTTTTCATCTGAGCTAAAATGTAATTTGTAACAGGCGAACAAATCACACCCCCAAACATTAGAATACAGTTAAATGATCTGATCTTTCTAAATTATTAATTAATCAAATTCATGCGCCTGACATTTTGAGCCCAATATGTTTTCAAATTCGCAAAATGTTACTAGAAACAGAGTCTTGTATCATATTCAAAAATATAATCGAATATATTTTTGAAAAGGGGGCATGGACTTTTTCTATGGATCTATTAGTGCAGTTTAAGATAATATTTCACTACTGAATATCATTATTTTTAAAACTTTTTTTTTTATATATATTAGTGTCCTGCCGTTATATTTTTAAAAAAACCTGAAATCGAACTAGTTCGCAGACGGACAGAAACGTCATGTGGTAGATTCCGTTGTGATCCTTTACCATACAATCAAAGTTAGATCTCATCATTTCTGGGATCTAACTTTGTTCTAGACAACATAAGTCACGTCGCATAATCTGATGGAATCCTTTGCCAAGAAACTTACACGTGGTCTCTTATCATTGATACCAAGCATACGATTTAACTTTTTGTCTGCTTCCAAACAATTGGTCACTAGATCACTGTAAGCTATAATAGTTGAGGCACATTGGTAGCAAATTTGAATGGGTAACCTATCGTTATCACGAACCTGGAAAAAAAGAGACAAAGATGTTAGTACCAATTAGAGCCCCTGTGAAAAGCAGACCGCACTCACTCGATTCCAACGAATATCCTTCTTTTTTTCGGAGAAAGTGCACGATAGCCTGAAAAAATTAGAGGCATTTCTTGTCGATGTATTTCTTGTAGAAAGTAAGGAGGAATTATGTTCCTTAGCCGAGGGATGTTTGGACATGGTTTCCAAATTTCATGACAATTGCACGACAAAATTTGACGAAATCTGTGACTTTTCAGGTTATGCGGAAACTCGCAAGTTCTGTTGAGCCCAAAATGGTCAAACTGTTAGGGCATTATTTTCATATTTCATGACATCTTCACAACCAACAACGTTCGGACACAAATTATAAAAGTCCATGTCTTTTCCCGGTTGTAAGGTAACTCAAAATTCTTATAAGTTGGCAAATATTTAGGGCCCCAACACTAGAGTAAAATACTTGTTACACTCAAAGTGGACACTGACACAAACAGTTTAACTTACTTTAATGGGCAGATGCTTGTCTAATTTGTTGGGCATATCATGATCGAGCCCTTCTCCTTCAAATATGGGAATTAAATAATCATGGGGACACAAACAGTTTAACTTACTTTAATGGGCAGATGCTTGTCTAATTTGTTGGGCATATCATGATCGAGCCCTTCTCCTTCAAATATGGGAATTAAATAATCATGTTGATTGGCACACACCCTACATAAAAGGCTCATGTCTTCTTTGGGTGCCCAAGAGGCGGCGTCCTCATCAAAAGAGGTCTCCATAGTTCCACAAAATTAGGATCTGTATGAGGAGAAAAAAAGGAAATAAATAAAACACTAAAATAATATTTGGTGATTCTATATACCTGAAACAAGGCTGTACAAAAAAATGTACACTTGGGCGCCCTTTTTTTTACCACAAAAAAACTTGTTAGTTTTCTTTTAAAAAATTAGCATAGTTCCAATCAATTTTGAATATGAACATACGAACAGCCTCAGTAGCTCAGTTGGTAAGAATGGCGGATTTGTAACTAGGAGGCTGTTGGTTCGAATCCAAGCGAAGGCAAAAATTTAGTAATAACATGGGGAAGTGCAAGCATTAGCTTTAACACAAATAAATTCCTTTATTATTATTACCATTTTGAACATACAAAGTTCCCTTAATTGCAATTGACACTCTAGAATGGCTTAAAAAGAAGTGGGAAAAGATATTATTGGGACAAATCCATTTTTAGTAGCATTTTTGTTATTGGGACAAATCCATTTTTAATAGCATTTTTGCATTATTATTATTTTAATAGAGAATATATGACAACTCTAATTTCACCTATGGAACAGTGTTAAAAAAAAAAAAGTAGTTAAGGGAAATTAGAAACAAAATTATCATTTTGTCCCAATTTGATTCAAATAGGAATTTTGTTATATAAAAGTTCCCCTGAATAATAGTCCCATCAATATCAGGTGCAGCGGGGATAGTGTACCATTACCATTTACTTATGATAAATGAGTTCTGCAAAAGATCGATGTAAATCTAGCGTAATAATTACACTTTAGGTTATTCACACTGTGCATAGCCAATACCAATATGCCGCTAAGAGCGAAGCGTCTTCATAAATTAATTTAAAGATATGAAAGTATTCAGAAATAACTGAATTTACAATACAACTTACCAAACACTGTTGAGGAATGAAGAAAATGGCATAATCTATATAGTTTAAAAACGAAACAGACAGAAAAATTATGCAAGATGACGCGCGGCGTCTTCAAATTGAGAGAAGCGAAAACTTTAAACTTAATCCGAAGAAAAAAACATGGCGGACCAATATAGAGTTCAAATTAAAATGACGTGCATAAAAATTAATGGCCATTAAAAATAATTTTCATCAAGCAGTAAACAGCATTTTCATTAAACAGTAAACACTAGATAATAAAAAGGAAGTTAAATCAAAATATCAAATGATTTCTTACCTGTGGATTTCTGCGGACAAAATAAAATGTTATCTCTCTTGTATACGGGACTTCATATAGGTTGTCCAGTTAGTCCTCCGTTCACAATAAAATGGATCGATATTGCATGATAGTAAAATGTTCAAATATTTAAACTAAACTGTGATGGATTGGCACGAAATAATAGAAAGATTAAAAACATGACAAACAAGAGTTCATATTAATATAATTTATGGTAATTCAGTGATATGAAAGAACTTGAAAAACTAAAATATAAACAATGAAAAAAATAGTCAATGTGAACGTGAACTGAAAATCCTTGAAATTTAATGAAAAATTACGAACACACTCGCTTGAGTCGGTTCTCCCGTTCTCCGGCTTCTTGCTTCTTGTAAATTGGCGTCATTCACCAACCCGCTTCTCACAAAGAGAAATGTCAAAAAACAATTAACATTAAAATAATGATAATAAAAATATTAAAGCATATATACAATGTATATTTGAAATAATAATATTTTAATAATGCAATGAATAGACATATTTTAGAAGATACATATTTTATTATATTAATAAAAAAGTTATTAAATTATTTTTGACTTGAAAAATTTAGTAATACCCACAATGCTGTTATATAACAACTTGCCCCTCTCAATGTTCGTTGGGCGTGTGTCTGCGCATTGTACGTTGTGTAAAGCGCAGCATTATTAATTTCATTATTTGTGCATAATTTAAAGTACCTTTAAATAATTTAATGTATAGTTTCTTTAAATTTCAACTTAAATTTAATTCTAACTCTCATGATATAAAAAATTGAAAATCTTTCCTAAAACAAAACCATATACCATAAAACATAGCATAAAATAACTATATAAGACAAAAAAATCCTAAATATATAAATCAGAAATTTGTGTGTACCTATGTATGTAGTAGGGGTTTTCTGTTCCAATACCACAACCCAATTGGTAGCTGATAGCAAAAAATTGATGGGAATGGACCCCCCTGCCCCCTTCCAAATCATGGTTTACGACTCCAGGAAAATTATCAGAACTAAAAGAGGACAAGCCGTTTAATTTATTCACCAATGTCAGACAATCACAGTCCGATATCTTAAATTTTGTCGCGACAACACATCAACTGAAAGCGAGGACATAGTTTTGAAAAATTATGACTAGACATTCCAGAGTTACAAGTTCAACACCGGGAACGGGCAAAATAAAATTTAGAAAATCCCAAAAAGTCAGAATGGCTGTACCTCTCAGTCGCCTGACGAAACGTTTAAATCTTAGGGTTTTAAAGCCTGCAATATACAGACTGGGCACAAACCCATACTCCACACCGCCCAAATTCTATTATCCTTGAAAACAAAAATAGGAATATAAGAATCGTAGGCATAGAATTAAATTGACTACTATGGTCATAAAAAAAAGAGAGAGCCCTATATTTCTGAGAAAGAAACTAATGAGTTATGCGTTCGATATTTCTCTTCTCATCTAACTTTGATTAATTTTTCTTTATTGGCTGAATTGATCAAGTTTCTTTTTTCTCTACCTACCCCAACGATTGCTGTTTTGTGTATTAATAATTTTATTTATTAATAATAAAAGCTCACCAAGTTAAGTTAAGTTATTAGTTTTAATTTGAATGTTTTAATTTTTGGCTTTTAATTTTCCAATTTTAATTTTCTCATTTTAATTTCTAATTTAATTAATTAAACTCTGAATCGATATTGTCAATCATCTATATATTAATAATTTTTATTAATAATTTAATCGCCATACATATATTTTCCGTGCATAATTTTATAGAGGAATCTTGAATGTCAACCGGCAACAGTGTAATACAAAGAAATATAAACTTTGCGATGTCTGGAATTTTATGCCTAAAAGATCAAATATTACCACAGTCATAGTTATAATATTCTTATTTCACAAATTTTTATATCAAATAGGCACATTGTATCTAATTCTTATTTACAAAATATCAAATATTCAGTGGATTTTTCACTTTTTCATCTTATTTTAGTGACTCAATAGTAATCATAATCAAATATCCGGTTTTCTTCTTTCTTTGTTAAAGTTTTTTTGTTGATTTACCAAATTAGTACATTGAAAGAATGACATTTACAAAATAAAATCATAAATTCTTTAAAAATTTCCCATCCGTCCTTTAGACCGTAAACCTAATTATTTATTAAAAAATTATTATTTGCTGCTTTTTATTTAAAGAAAATAAAGGCAAACAATCAAACAGAAATAATTATCCTTCTTCGGTTCCTTTTCATATAAATTTAAGGACAAAAATGATTATAACTCCAAAGAATAGGAGTTGCAGAAGCTCCAGATATTCTATTTTTTCAAAAAATCCCATTGTTCCCTTTATTTTTGAAACGGGAAATATTCCTTCGATATTTAAAATCGATTTAGTTATGGATTAATGTTATTTTTACTCACTTTAGGTATGGCTAGTGATGACATGCCTCGCTAAGAACGTTAGTACCTAAATCGCTTTTAAATTAGCCAAGGACCATTTCAAAAAAAAAGGTTTGATAAAATTTCCGTTATACTGAAAAATTAAATTCTTAATTACCCCTGGAAGGCTATTAAAGACAAACATGTTCGGCAATTTTAATGAAAGTTATAGGGAAAAAGAGTGGGAAATAATGTGTTTTTTCTCATTTGAGGGGGAAAAACTGGGATTTTTTCAGCCCCTTTCTCGACCATGTGTTTCTCCCCAATTCTACTTTTAGTTTCAAATATAGTCAATAGAGTGCGTTATATATATCATTTTTAACAAAATATTTTCCGGCCACGTGGTTTTCTAATTTTTGCTACGACCTGGTCGTTATATTTATCTTTTATTAATTAATTAAATTTTTGTGTGATTCCACAAATGTTTCTTTTATTTTATCTGTGCATCCAAAGTAGAAATAATTGACAGTGAAGTAAAAATGTCTAGAGATGTTGTTCTTGAATGTTTCCTTTATCCGCTTTATCGCGATTTACCAGCTTAACAATAGTAGCACTTGTAGCACGTGCTACGGGCCCCGTAGGTAGCACTAGATATTTTGACATTTCTGGGTTGTCAAATGAAAAAACATATCATTTTAACGGAGCCCCCAACTCTTCAAAGTATGTAGTAAAATCTAATTTAGGAAAGTTTCCTAATTTAGATTTTACTACAAAGGAAACAATAAAAGGTAAGCTATTGAATTCAATATTTATTTTGTGCATGTTGCATGAGCGGTATCCATGTTTTATCGATGTTGGTATACTCAAAATTTACTTTCACTTTTCTCTACCAGCTGTTGATACTAGACCAAAAGGCCTATATTGATAATAAAAAGATAATCAATTTTTGTACTGGCTCCTAAAAGTAGACTAATGGTCATTACCCTGCATTGGCTGAAAACTTACAAACTAGCTAACCACATTCGCCTCACCCAGGATGGGTTGGGTCGGGAATATAGCATCACGAGGGCGCGAACTTACGTGGTCACTTAGTAAGTAAAACCTCGCAAGACGTTGCTAAACGTCAGTGGTCTAACGGGAACTGCTGTATTCAACGCACTATTTCCGAAATAGAAAGTTTCCTCTCCAAGCTAGAGTGCCTGGAACTTAGAAGAAAAATATCGTTTTTTCAATAGAGAGATTTCGCAAATTTATCGGAATACGAAAACCATTCCGATGTTGTGTCGAGTTATCGAGCTTACCACAAATACCTTTCATAAGGGTGTTAAGCGATTTTATAATCGTGATGACGAAAAAGTGTGTCATAACGGATGACAGAATTTTTGACGATTTTTTATTTATGTATTTCTATTTAATCTCAGATTTGGCAATTATTTAGGGGACGGTGCCCCCTCTCAATGTGATAAAAGACTCAGCGGATCACCATTCATTTGATTTTTTGAAAAAAAATTACCTGATTAGGTATAATGAAAGTTGCGAAATATCGCCCGCTTAAAAAAACTGGGGGGGAGACGTGTCCCCCGTGCCCTCCCCTATATCCGCGCATGGTGTTGCTAAAAAAATCTTCCTCATAATATGGGACACGAAAGCCATAAACTTATCGATTATGGGGACCCTTTAATAGATTTTCGAAAACTCTCTAATAACTTTGATTTCACGTTTAGTAAAAAAAAAAAAAAAAAAAAAAAAACCAAAAAAAAACTAGAGGGCTATATCCGCACATGGGAACAGTATCTTATGTTAAAGTCATACGAAATATAAAATTGCAAACCAGCTACCCACCTTGACCTCACCCAGCCTGGGTCGGGCCGGAAAAATAGCCAGCATCACGAAGGCGCGAACCTATGTGGACACCCACATGGTAAAAGCTCGCTAGACCTTGCTTAACTTCAGTGATCTATTGGGAACTGTATTCAACGTGCCATAGACGCTGGGTAGGGGTTTTTTTTTATGTAAAATAATTAGGGTTATTTTTTCTATTCGGAACGGAAGCTCCATTATAAATGTCAAAATTGGTTTATCCATGAATATGTAACAGAAACATTAAGATGCACACATCATAACTTAATATGAACTTATATGCAAATATGTGCGTATGCATGATCGCTTTTTTTCTTCTTTAATTTGCTTAACGTGTTTTTAGCATCTATTGGTCATTCAGGACGGGGTTTTTACCCTCCATTCGCTGGAAACTTGCAAACCAGCAAACCAAACACGCTAGACGTGTAAATTTTTTTGCAAAGTACTTCTAATTCTATTGTCTTTCTAAAAAGGTATCACAAAATGGTGGTTCGTATTTAAAAAACAAAAGTTGGGTCCTCTGGGGGCCACATGGGACCCGCCTCTGAAAAATTTGTCATACCATCAGGTAGTTTTATTTGGGGTATAATAATATGCAAAATTTCAAAACTCCACATAAAGCTGTTCAAAAGATATTCAGGCGGTCTCGGACTTTTGGGATACCCTGTATAAGAAAATTCGTGTGATGTTAAGACCACAATTTTTTCTCTGCGCCGTTTCTGATATGAGTCGCGATGGTACATCTTATCATGTTTATCTCTTCTCACCATAAATCCTCCACTGACTGTTGTTAGGAATATTGTTTGATAGTGAGACCTATAATTTTCTGTTATTAAAAGTGGTAGAAGCATTAGACCTCTGTGTAATGATAGGTAACTAGTTTTACATCTTTCTTGATGATACGTTTTGATTGGTTACTTCAAATAGGTGGAATTTTATAGAATTATTTCGACATACGGAAGATGGATGCATCTGGATTCAGTGCGCTAACAGCTAACTGCACCTTAAATATTTGAATAAAGTTTTGCTGAGCAATTGTAGTTGTAATTTGATGCAATTCATGTGGATTATATTTTAGTATTAAGTAATACATAATCAATGTGGAATATATTTTAGTATAATAATCTATATTTTATAATAA
>CM022878.1:2130101-2140786 GCA_012654025.1 Pachypsylla venusta | reverse complement strand
CGAAGCACGGGGAAACACCTAGTTACATCTAAACACAAACAGCGGGTCTCTTATGACATCAGCATTTAATGCGTAAGAACATACTGTGTCTCTTCTAAATTCTATTGATTTGCCGCGAACATGTTTTATATTTAAAACATTCGCACCAATGAGAACGGGCCATAACTTTTCTATACCGTCAGCATGTCAGAAACATTTAGAGAACCACTTTCTATCGGACCTTTTAGAGAGCTATTTTTTGTCACTCTACCACTCTGTATATTTATAAGTTAAACGTTGAACAATCTAAAAGAAAAACTTGTTTAATTTTTTAAAAACTCAAGATGTAAATCAATTGATATTGCCCGAGGCAATACCTCTGTTATAAGAATTTCTGGTATTATTGTATAAGATTGTATCCGATAATCATCATAGCCTAGCCCAGCCCGGTGCATCAGTCCGACTCAATGCAGAGGTCCAATGTTAGGTAGGAGAATAGACACCATTAAATGTAAATACCTACTACTTGAGCTAAAGCCAACTGAAGGCAATATAAAAGGCCTTTTAGTATTCACTGTTAAATGCTCTTAATGGTCGTAATGTGGGATCTTTGGTGCTCACTTCAGCATTGAAAGATTTCCTAATATCAATCACTTCAGCATTGTAGGATTATCCCAATGTCAATCACTTCAGCATTGAAAGATTTTCCCAATATCAATCACTTCAGCATTGTAGGATTTTCCCAATATCAATCACTTCAGCATTGTAGGATTTTCCCAATATCAATCACTTCAGCATTGTAAGATTTTCCCAATATCAATCACTACAGCATTGTAAGATTTTCCCAATATCAATCACTTCACCATTGTAAGATTTTCCAAATATCAATCACTTCAGCATTGTAGGATTTCCCCAATATCAATCACTTCAGCATTGTAGGATTATCCAAATACCAATCACTTCAGCATTGCAGGATTTTCCCAATATCAATCATTATTTTAATTTTTCAACTTTACCTTCAATGCTAGGGTTGCTAAACGCATTTATCTCCATATTTATTTATTGTCCTTATTAGACTGATTGGGCCCCGAAAACATCCAAACGAACAGTGACAAATTATTTCCCCTGCGAAAATTCGAACCCGAGTCTTCCGAGTTTATATATAGTGCTGTGACCATTGAGCCATGTGACCTGTGGCCTATTCCACAAAGCAACTTTGCATTCCAACTTCTCAATTTGTGTTCCATGAACGTTTTTGAGAAGTGCAAAGTTGGAGTGAAAAGTGAAAAATTGACCGCCAAAAGTGACACGAAAGCAAGTTCAAAATTGAACGCCAAAAGTGACACGAAAGCAAGTTCAAAATTGGCCGCCAAAAGTGACACGAAAACAAGTTCAAAATTGACCGCCAAAAGTGACACGAAAGCAAGTTCAAAGTTGACCGCCAAAAGTGACACAAAAGCAAGTTCAATATTGACCGCCAAAAGTGACACGAAAACAAGTTCAAAATTGACGCGTTATAACCTCATTCGGCGTAACCAATATCGCTGACCTCTTCTTCTTCTTTAACTTCGCCAATTCTATTTGGGATTGGCGTTGCGTTTTTTAATTCTATCATGTCAGAACCTTCTTTTTAGTGCCTAATCTCTTTAGCTGTACCCTTTACTCGCTTTCTTCCTATAGTATCAATACGTAGTAGCTGCATTTTGCTGTTGTTTTTTAAAGGCTGGATGCCCTTCCGAACACCAAACGATCTTCTCTGACTTAGGAACATCACCAAATGAAGCTACTAGCTTGCTCCTCTCGGTGGTTATATTGCCATATACTTAATAAGCTAATCAGCAAAATCCCAAAGAATTTCTCATCAGTTTCAGTAGTCTTGAGAACATGGATCATTGTAGGGAATAATTCATTGGAAAAAGTAATACCTATGTTCAAGTAATATTAGAAATGTACCTTACCTTATCCCTTATTTTTATTATCATTGTAGGGAATAATTCATTGGAAAAAGTAATACCTATGTTCAAGTAATATTAGAAATGTACCTTATCTTATCCCTTATTTTTATTATCATTGTAGGGAATAATTCATTGGAAAAAGTAATACCTATGTTCAAGTAATATTAGAAATGTACCTTATCTTATCCCTTATTCTTATTATCTATACTTATAAAACCCAAAGCCCAGTTGGTATACTGANAGCCTTTTCAGTGTATTTTAAAAACACAGAAATTTGTACATTTATTGAAAAGATGAAAGAAGGAAGATTGAAATGGGCAGGGCATCTATCAAGAATGAAAAACCACAAAATTACAAGAAACGTATATGGAAAAGCAAATGAAAGTAGTCGATCATTGGGCAGGCCAAAACACGGTGGCCAAATAACATCAAAAAAAATATTCAAGAAATTGCAGGAGAGACAGAGGCCTGGGAACAAATGGCACAAGATCGTCATCTGTGGAGACATATTGTTGAGGGTAGAGGAGGAACATGGTCATCAAGGTCCCAGCCACGGATAAGTAAGTAAGTTATATTTATCTATATTATAGGTAGCTAAATAAAAGTCAGATACAAACACTCATTGATTTTCTCTTTATAAAATATCAAATCTAGGAAATGGATGTAAAAATATCACAATCAAAATGCACTCCTCAGATTACTTTTGAATAATAATATATTAATATTAAATTTTTGAAAATAAATAATATAGAATATTTTGAATATTGGAACTAAACTCTGAACACTCTAAAAATAAATCAAATTAGAAGAAAAATAAAATCGGTACGTAGATAGGTAGTTCTCATTAGGCAGTGTAAGCATTGTAATGCGGAAGATTTTGAAAAACTTCGTGGAACGCAAATATTCCTCACTCCATTTTTTTTTGAAAAGTGCGAAGAGAAAAGTTGCTTCGTGGAATAGGCCACTGGTCGATTATCGTCTTTAATAAGGAATAATATAAAAATATTGTCGCGGGGACGGCACTGTTGAAAGTCGACCCGTGTTACAACAACTAGAAATATATTACCTAAATCTTTTTCGCTTATCTAGCTAGAATTGTCAGCCATTTTCTTTGCTAATGCTAATATGTGCAAAACACGCATGCTATTTAACATAATGTTATAACTATTACATATTCATATGCACATACAGAGTGTTCTGTTATCAGGCTCATTAGTTCGCTTGGCAACAGAAGCGGATTCGTAACCTGGAGGGAGGCTGATGGTTCAGATTCAGTGTAGCATGGGATGTTGCCGCGGCCATGTTTATAAATGGATGGGTGTTCTGTTATCAGGCTCATTAGTTCGCTTGGCAACAGAAGAAGATTCGTAACCTGGAGGGAGGCTGATGGTTCAGATTCAGTGTAGCATGGGATGTTGCCGCGGCCATGTTTATAAATGGATGGGTGTTCTGTTACCAGGCTCATTAGTTCGCTTGGCAACAGAAGCAGATTCGTAACCTGGAGACTGATGGTTCAAATTCAGTGTAGCATGGGATGTTGTCAGGGCCATGTTTATAAATGGCAAATCGGTCATATGTAAGGGCGGCAAATTCTCAGGGGCGGAAATTCCGCATATATGTTCGCAATGATCATGTTTATGTGTTCGAAGAACAACGTTTTTGAACTTCGAACTCTAGGAATTTTTTTTTTTTTTGGAACCAAGAAAATCGACATTGACAAAGAAAGAATCGATTTTTCTCGTCAAGTTACTGCCCTGCTAAATACTTGTGTCTCTTTTGAAAAACAATATTGAAAACTTATTTGAATCATTTCTCAAAAAGGGAGCTTGTTAGCGCTAAAATGGGCCTCGGTATTGTATTACCAGTGGCTTGAAATTATATTATTATTCAAAATTGAACTGAGGAGTGAAAAAGTTCTTTGCAGAATAAGACACATTTTACTCCTCACTTTGCAATCATAAAAGTTTCATGGAACAGAAAGTCAACAAATCAATGAAATTTACTTTGCATTACAAGTCCACTTTTCACTCCAACTTTGCACTTCTCAAAAACGTTCATGGAACAGAAATTGAGAAGTTGGAATGCAAAGTGCAAAGTTTGGACTGCAAAGTTGCTTTGTGGAATAGGCCACAGGCTCATTAGTTCAGGAGGCTACAATCACTATAAGGAATGACTTTTTTTTATTTTTATTTGGTGTAACGTCTTTTTAACATCTATTGGTCATTCGAGACGGGCTTTTTACCCTCCATTCGCTGGAAACTTGCAAACCAGCTACACACATTGACCTCGCCCAGCCTCAGTTGGGCCGGAAAAATAGCCAGCATCACGAGGGCGCGAAACCAAGTGAACACCCACATGGTATAACCTCGTGGACGTTGTTTAAGTTCAGTGATCTAACGGGAACTGGTGTATTCCACGTGCCTCTGACATTGGCCAGATAAGAAGTATTTTAAATGTACATAAGGAGGATTCCTCTGAGCAACATTAGTTTTTCTTTTGAGTACTTGGCAATCCTGTATTCCTATACATTCTCCCCATTGTATTACCAACTTGAGTACTTGGCCATCCTGTATTCCTATACATTCCCCCCATTGTATTACCAAATTGAGTACTTGGTCACTTGGCCATCCTGTATTCCTATACATTCTCCCCATTGTATTACCAAATTGAGTACTTGGCCATCCTGTATTCCTATACATTCACCGCCCGTGCAACAGATTTGTCGAAGGACTGAGGATATTGCATTTGGGATAGATGTTTAATTTGTTTGTTTTTATAGGTTCCATAGCAGATAGCAACAATGCTGACCGTGTGTTCTATGTATTCCAGCGTCCTGTAAAACCTTTTCAAAATAGATATGATTCCACTTCATATCTGTTTTGAAAAAGTGATAAAGAAGTAGTCTAAAAAAGACCATATCCATATTATACATATTTACATATTCTTTTTTAATTTTATTTTTATTTGGCTTAACGTCTCTTTAACATCTATTGCTCATTCAAGACGGGGGTTTTACCCTCCATTCGTTGGAAACTTGCAAACCTAGGTTGAATTGTAATATCGTGTTGGCCGCTAATTGGAGGTTAAAAGGCCGCTTTTTGGCGGTTCCGCCTAAAACCATAATGGAAAGAGCTAGAACTTGAAATTTGGTGCAAATTCATATCAATTTCATTTAGGATGAAGTGTAATATATCAAGAAATGTAATATATAATTGTATTTCCGCTCTACCGACTTCAAAACATGTTTTGGCATTGAATATTTGACATCAAAAATTTCAGCCTATTACAATACTTTCTTCTTCTTTTTTATATATAAAGGAAAGTCGTGTGATGTTCACACCATATTTTTTCTTGATCGATTCAAATGTTTGACTATCTATGACAATTCTGAACCAAACATATATGAAACCAAAGAATCACAATGAGACGCTTGTTTCATCCTTGCCTCGTATCTAATTATTATTCTCGTGATAGTGCCAGCTTAGAAAATGATTGGTTTAGCAGAAGAAAAAAAATTAAAACAAAGCAGACGTAATTATTTCAACGGGGCCATTACTCTCTCTCTAAACTTGTAACTCCTCACTCAATATAAATAATAATAACTTTAAGGCGGGCATTCAGATATACAGGGTTACAAATGGCATGAATACCTATGACAATTGGAACAAATATATATACAAACTAGCCAACGATCATATCACGTTGAATACACCAGTTCCCCTCAGATCACTGAAGTTAAGCCACGTCGGGCGTGGCCAGTACTTGGATGGGTGACCGCCTGGGAACACGACGTATCATTGGCTCTTTTTTCCCGCCCAACCCAGACTGGGTGAGGTCAATGTGGGTAGCTGGTTTGCAAGTTTCCAGNAAAAAAAAAAAAAAACAATCTTTTTGGTTTATTATTTTATTTTCAATAATGAACCTTTGGAATCGTTAAGACCCCCACCCGCTCAAAATTTGATTTGTTGTGGACTTTGAGTTCGAGGATTAAGTAGTCGTTGATGAAAAACGCGTTAACAATCTTAAAAACTCAAAAAGAAAATTCACTAATAAATCACTTGAACTATACTCGTACTCACTAAATTCAACTATATAACTGACTCGGTTTCTACTCGCAGCTCCCTCTTTATACATTTTAACCAAAATACTAGAAGATTCCAGAAGTCATGGAGTACCCTATAACCTTCTGCATCGTTCTCAAAAGGAGAAGTAAATACGCAGCTCACGTTCCAGAAATTTCAGAATAGTCAATTATAAAGGAGAGTTGTCGCTATCTATTGGATTTCTTTGGAATTAATTTCATTAGAATATTAGAGGTCAAGGTGGTGCTGCACTCATATGTTCTATTCACTTTAATATTTTACGTTTCACGGAATGTAGAAACCAAAAATTGGATAAAAAATGTCCCTTTGGCGGCCGCGCCGTGCCGGCGTCGTTTGTCGATTTGGGCCCTTTTGCCACTTATCGCGGACTGATTTTATGATATTTGGTAATTAGGTACTGTTCGGGTCTAATAGTGTCCCAATACTTTTGGGTGTATTCGGACATACCGTGTTTTTCCGAGTTTTAGCGGATTTCATTAATCCTGTAGAAAAATAAAATGTTTATGCGCTGGTCAGTGGACACTTGAAATTTTGTATGCTTGGGCTCATTTGGTCCAAAGTTTTCGTTACTGTAAGTCACATATATAGGGTTCCATACAAAAAAAAAATGATTTTTGGATTCNGGGGTTAGCCAATAAAATAATAAACCCATGTGTTACATAGGTAGAGTTTTTTAAAATATTGTATTACCAGGGTTTTTTTTTTTTAATTTCGTCTCTTTAACATCTTCATTGGTCATTTGAGACGGGGGTTTCACCCTCTATTCGCTGAAAACTTGCGAACCAGCTACCCACATTGACCTCACCCAGCCTGTGCTGGGCCGGAAAAATAGCCAGCATCACGAGGGTGCGAAACCACAAGGACACCCAGATGGCACAACCTCGCTGGACGTTGCTTAACTTCAGTGATCCAACGGGAACTGGTGTATTCTACGTGCTATAGACGCTGGCTACCAGGGTTTTGAAATGAACATTTTTTCCATTAAAATGGAGCTATCCCAATTTGTGTATCCGAATCACCGTCTATTGATTTTTCAGCAAATTCTGTATACCCTGTAATGTAATTATACTTTACATTATGTACTTTTTTTATTCTCAGATTTCAAAACACGCAATTCCCGCCCTGATAAAGTTTATTTCTACCTTGCGAGTAACAGGGGACTCTATCGGCAATAGCCAGGTATTACCATAAATTTATTGTTTATGTGTATATGTATACCTGCTATGTAGATCATAAGTTGGAGACTCAATCGAGCTCTCCAACTGGAACCTGCATCCTGCATCCACCTCAGTTTAGATGTTCTAAAAATAAACTGGCAGAAGTCATATGTGGCTCCAAATTGTACTTGCAAAGAGAGGGTTCGGAAGAAATATTACATAAGTCAGGCATAAAAAAAAATAATGAAATTTCGGGGGGGGGCCCGATGGACCCCCCTCCTGGGTACGGCCTTGGATGTCTCCATTGATCATGTGACCTATTTCCCATCTAAATACAACAGGATGGTCACAATCCTGACATCTACGGTGTATACGGTGTTCTGAGGATGAGCATAATTACAGCACTTACATCTTAACCTGGGCAATTGAATTCCAACCGAGCGTATCTTTGCACGCAATGTAGACTTGTCATTTATTTCTAAATGTCAAATTTAAATATGGCTAATTTAATTTTTAAATTATTTTCCTCAATTCTGATATATGTTGTATAATTTAAGAATTAAATGAATTTCAAATGTGGGGGAGGGGGGAGCCAGCGTCTATGGTACGTTGAATGCACCAGTTCCCGTTAGATCACTGAAGTTACGCAACGTCTAGCCAGGTTGTACCATGTGGGTGTCCGCGTGGGTTTGCGCCCTCGTAATGCTGGCTTTTTTCCGGCCCAACCCCGGCTGGGTGTGGTCAATGTGGGTAGCTGGTATACAATTTTCCAGCTAATGGAGGGTAAAACCCCCGTCTTGAATGACCAATAGTTTTAACAGTTTTCTTTTCTTTGTCTTTTTAAACCACTATTACTCTCGAATCAATTCTGAAGAAATTTCGATGACTGATCTTTTTTTTTCAGATAATTCATTAGAATTAACAGATACGTTTTTGGGCCGTATTAAGCCACCTGGGGAAGCCCTTTAACGGACTTTCAATATTATTTTTCATAAAATTAAAACATGGCAAAGTGTTTCAAAGTTATCGTGGGAAGAACGGACGTGTAAAAACACTATTGGAAAAAAAAAAAAAAACTCTGACAATGTGACACATGGGTTTATTATTTTTCTGGCAAAAAAAAATTGAGTCGGGGTGTCTCGTGACGAATCCAAATCTGGGGCATAATTAGACCCTAAATTTGACACACCTACCAAATTTAAAGTCTCTGGCTCTTACCATTGTCTTTTTAGACAGGATTAAGTGATGAAAAACGCTATAAANGGACAAACAGTTTTTTTTTTTATTCGAATTTTGAATTCTACGTATTTTGAAACGTATATTATCAAACTTAGAGGGGGCAAATTTTTTTTCCTTGACGTTCCAAAAGGTTCATTATTGAAAATAATAAACCAAGATTGTGAAGTAAAAACTAGCCTTGTTGATATCGTTCATTTAACATTAAAACGAGAGAAAATAGTTCTGCATCTCGCAAATCACGATTAGAATAGTTCTACATCTCGCAAATCACGATTAGAATAGTTCTGCATCTCGCAAATCACGATACGAATCATAATCCTGAATGCTTCCTGCGCCTTTTGGGCGCAACCAATAATCTAAAAAGTGTTCGACACCAATGCCAATTTAGATAGCCAGGACTGATCATTATCTTGGAACAGAAATGTAATTTAAAAAATTAAAGAAGCCAAACCAATCAAAACGCAAAATCCATCTTCCATGTATCAAACAAACATATGCAGCTTGCGGGCAGTTGGAAATAAAATTTCAACCTACCTATCTAATAATGGTACCACCTAACCTATAATTTAATGGGAGTTCACTCCATCAGAAAGGGGCGTTTCAGGGTTTATATTAAAAGAAAAACTGAGATCTGTTTGATCAGATTTGATGATGATAAATCAGAGAAAAGATTTTGTGAGTTGCAGTCTGGTGATTTCCAATATGTGTGAGATTTTGTGCGGTGTAGTTTGCGTAAAATTTTGTGAGTTTCAGTTAGAGTGAGATTTTTTGAGTTGCAGTCTGTGTGAAATTTTGTGATTTCCAATTTGTGTGAGATTTTGTGAGTTGCAGTTTGTGTAAAATTTTGTGAATTCCAATTTGTGTGAGATTTTGTGCGATGCAGTTTGCGTGAGATTTTGTGAGTTGCAGTTTGTGTGAGATTTTTTGAGTTGTAGTCTGTGTGAAATTTTGTGATTTCCAATTTGTGTGAGATTTTGTGCGATGCAGTTTGCGTGAGATTTTGTGAGGTGCAGTTTGTGTGAGATTTTGTGAGATGCAGTGACTATGTGAAATTTTGTGATTTCCAATTTCTGTAAGTTGCAGTTTGCGTGACGTATTGTGAGTTGCAGTTTTAGTGACGTTTTGTGAGTTGCAGTTTGAGTGAGATTTTGTGAGTTTCAGTTTGCGTGAGATTTTGTTACAGTTAGTGTAAAATATGGGAATTGTCGTTTAGTGAGGTTTTGTGAGATTCAGTAGTAACTGCGTATAGTCCACTGTTGCCCTGCTAGTATTATGACAGCTAGATCTAGTATTAAACATTGATGTAAGAGATGACGGAACTGCATATATAGCACCGGACAAGGCCGTACCCAGGGGGACTAGACCCCCCAAAATTTTATTATGATTTTTATGCATGACTTATGTTATATTGCAAGATGTAACTCATCATCACCACCACCACCAACAACAACAGCATCATCAACAACAACAACACCATGAACAACAACAGCATCATCAACAACAACAGCATCATCAACAACAACACCATGAACAACAACATCATCATCAACAACAACAACAACATCANAGGTCAATGTGGGTAGCTGGTTTGCAAGTTTCCAGCGAATGGAGGGTAAAACCCCCGTCTTGAATGACCAATAGATGTTAAAGAGACGTTAAGCCAAATTAAAAAAAAAAAAATTGAATCATCTGCTTATGTTATTATGTCACACATTTTATCAATCCTCAACTACATTGTGCCACAATGGCAGTATGATTTTATATGTTTATGTCACTAACCATGTTTGGGATTTGGGATGACGTACCAGTTACCAAATCTTAGTTGGGCAGAGACTGGGTACCTCTGCTTTAGTCATAATTGGAATCAAGTTTTGTTTAGGTTTTTATCATGTTAGAAGAAGCCCTCTAACAATATAAAGAAATAAGATAATTTTGCTAATATCAGATCCTGATCAATTTTGGGAGAAGGAGACATTATAGCAGAGCCGTAGACAGAAAATCCGGGCCGGGGGGAAATATTTACGGGCCCCTCTATTATTCTTTCATCTAAAATCAACGTATGGGCAATAATAATAGTAAAAGTAGGCAATTCACTTAGTTGATGTGAAAAGGCATATACGCTTCTTCTTGGCAACTTTTAATTCGATTATCAGATGTTAATGTTTACGAAATATACCAATATTTATGATTGCTGTACAAGCTGAAAGGTCGCACTATATTTTAAAATCAGTGTCCTGCAATAGCCATTGTCC
>CM022878.1:2115984-2129989 GCA_012654025.1 Pachypsylla venusta | reverse complement strand
GGGGGGGGGGGATTTCCCCCCATTTCCCCCCTCCCTCTCTCGTCGGATCTGCATTATAGTGAGTGCTGAACGATTCCTGCTCTACCTATCATCTCACTAGTAATACCACAATGCATGGTTGTATTGCATTGGATTTCTTTGCCCCAAATTTTAATATCGGACCAGACCAAATATACTTTTACAAAATGTAATTGGTTTGTCAAAACAGAAGTTGATTATGACTGTCACTGCCATTTTTTTTTTTTTTTTTTTTTTTTTTTTCGAAGGATTTTTTTCCAAGAACACCTGAAAATTATTGATTTATTTATTATTTGAATTTACGGGATCTACCCATTATACAATATTTTGCCCTACCCTATAACAAAAGGATGATCAATGGAAGGTGATGTTGTTGTTGATGTTTTGTTGTTGTTGATGATGTTGTTGTTCTTGTTGTTATTGATGATGTTATTGATGATGTTGTTGTTATTATTGTTCTTGATAATGTTATTGTTGATGATGTTGTTGTTCTTGTTGTTATTGATGATGTTGTTGTTATTATTGTTCTTGATAATGTTATTGATGATGTTGCTGTTGTTGTTGTTTTTTGTTGTTGGTGGTGGTGATGGGGGTAGTGGTGGTGATGATGATGAGTTACACCTTACAATATTACCTTAAGTGATGCATAAAAAAAATAATGAAATTTCGGGGGGGGTCAGGACTCCATGGACCCCCCCCTGGGTGAGGCCTTGGTCAGTGCACTTATAGAGTCAGTTTATCAAAAATGTTATACAAATTGCCCAAACAATATTATTGAAAAAACTTTTGATTTCTGGCGTCAGATAGCTGCACATAAATGAAAAATTATTCTATTTTGATAATAATGTTTTTTTTTTTTTAATTTGGATTAACGTCTTTTTACCATCTATTGGTTATTCAAGACGGGGTTTCACCCTCCAATTGCTGAAAACTTGCAAACCAGCTACCCACATTCCACATTGACGTCACCCAGCCTGAGTTGGGCCAGAAAAATAGCCGACATCACGAGGCCGCGAACCGACGTGGACACCCACATGGTACAACCTCACTGGACGTTGCTTAACTTCAGTGATCTAACGGAAACTGGTGTATTCTACGTGCCTTAGACTCTGGCTAAGATAATAATGTGATGCCAGCTGTCAGATCTGATGCTCTCGTTTCAAAAGTTGGAAACAATTATTCCAATGTGGTAAATAAAATGCAAGAGATAAATTTGGTTTCTGTGCATATTTTTTCTGGATTAATACAAACGGACATTTGATTTTTTTGGAACGAACCAAGTTGCAGGTGCTGACCATTATGAAGTCATTATTTGTTGGGTACTTCATTACTCATCATGTTGTGATGATGCTAAGCTGATTGCTGTAGCAGCTAGCCGATACCCAGAAATTTTAGTAACCTCTCGTCCAAACTATTTTGGAATAGTAGGAGACGTTGTTTTTGTAGCGATATCAGTTTGAAATTAACTGGGTATAGTTTTATAGAAATTGATACCTAGTAGAGTCAGAATAAACGCAGTATGGCTAAATTGGAAAAAGATCTGTGGAGTACTGTGTGATAAGTATATAAGTGCTAAAACAAAAGGATTCATGTAAAAATGTGTTGTTAGACCTGCCTTGATGTACAGTGCTGAAACATAGCCGATAAAGAAAACCCAAGAAGACAAATTGAATGTAACGGAAATGAAAATGGATGTGCGGAGTTACTCGAAGGGATAAAATAGGAAATACTTACATCAGGAATACAGTTAAAATGATGGAGATATCAAAGAAAATACAAGAAAGAAGATTACAGTGGTTAGGACATGTGGAATGGAAAGATGATGATTATATTAAAGTGACGGAGATATCAAAGAAAATACAAGAAAGAAGATTACTGTGGTTAGGACATGTGGAAATGAGAGATGATGATTATATTAAACTGACGGAGATATCAAAGAAAATACAAAAAAGAAGATTACAGTGGTTAGGACATGTGGAAAGGAGAGATGATGATTATATTAAAGTGACGGAGATATCAAAGAAAATACAAGAAAGAAGATTACAGTGGTTAGGACATGTGGAAATGAGAGCAAAATAAAAGAAGACCAAAGAAAAGGTGGATGGATAATATCGAACAAAACCTAAAAGAAAAAGAACTGAATATTGAAATTGCCCAATCTAGAGCGGAATGGCGGAGATTGACGAGAAATGTCGACCCCACTTGAGCGGGAAAAGAATTAGTAAAAGAAGAAGATCAATTCTAGTTTTGAAAAAGGGTTTGAAATAGGTTGATAGATATCCTTACATCTCAGGGTCATGGGCTTTTTGTACAATGGGGTTAAACTTGGTTTTCTGGGTAAAGTTCAACTGATACTCAGACAGTTTCAGAAGTCTTCCGTCTATTTTGGAAGTAATTCTCTGGCGTTTAGTGACCAAAGTTTAGTGGCGTTTATTTTAGTGACTGTTTCCTTTGCCCTACTCAATGATACGAGTTGAGTAGGGCACTGAACTGTACCACACAACTCAGATAATTTTCCTTGACGGATTCTTGGGACCACTTTCCATATCACTCCAGAGTTGAGAGAATGCAATGCGACTGTACTCAGCATGCTGTCTTCTAAAATCATCAATGGGACGTCTTCGCAGATGGCCTACAATTTAAGACATATTATGGACTTTACAGTACATTAGCCCAGTAGCGGTGTTTACTTAATCTTAACAGATGTTCACGGAAATGAATAACAGAAAACTTAGCAATCTTCAGATAACAGAAAAAAAAATAGGTAATAGCACAAAATATGTAATGTAAATTGTAACTTCACTTTTTCTGTAAAAAATGTAACTTCACTTTTTCTGTAAAAGTGTAATCTCACCCTTTCCCAATTCAAATATCGGCTTTCCTTAATTCTAAAATCTCCTTACAGGGTCGTAGACAGAAATCTCCTTACAGGGCCGTAGACAGAAAATCCGGGCCGGGGGAAAAAAATTACGGTCCCCTCTATTATTCTTTCATCTAAAATCAGCAATTCACTTATTTCATGTGAAAAGGCGTGTACGCTTCTTCTTGGCAACAAATAATTCGATTATCAGATGTTAATGTTTACGAAATATACCAATATTTATGATTGCTGTACAACTGAAAGGTCGCACTATATTTTAAAATCAGTGTCCTGCAATAGCCATTGTCCCATATTAGCCCACTATCGCTAAACTTCTGATTTTTTGTGTTTGAAATTTTTTCAAAACTTTCGAGTTGATTTATTTATTATTATATGAAATAAATATGAAAAATTTCATTATGATAATTTTCTCACCGGCCTCAGGAAATCCCGGACCTGGGGGGATTCCCCCCATTCCCCCCCTCTCGTCGTGCTTGTCTCCTTAGATGTACCCCTTCTTGGCATGGCCATTCTGGCTTACTTCTAACAGTCTCCATGCGTAGAAACTTCAATTTGCTTGTTGACTTTCCATCATTGGTTTCAAGCAGCGATTTTATAAAGGTTTACATGTCCTTCCCAAAACCAAATCTTCAGTAGCCAGCGCCTATGGCACGTTGATTACACCAGTTCCCACTAGATCATTGAAGTGAAGCAACGTCCAGCGAGGTTGTTCCATGTGGATGTCCACGTGGGTTCGCGTCTTCGTGATGCTGTCTATTTTTCCGGCCCAACCCAAGCTGGCTGAGGTCAATATGAGTAGCTGATTTGCAAGCTTCCAGCGAATGGAGGGCAAAACACCCGTCTTGAATGGCCAATAGATGTTAAAGAGACGTTAAGCCAAATTAAAAAAAAAAAACTTCAGTATTTACAAGGGGTAAGGACCGTCACCTAATGATCGGTACCAAAGATCTGTTTATTGGTTTGAAACAAAAAAAAAAATTCAGTATTTACAAGAGGTAAGGACCGTCACCTAATGATCGGTACCAAAGCTCTGTTTATTGGTTTGAAACACAAAAAAAACTTCAGTATTTACAAGGGGTAAGGACCGTCACCTAATGTTCAGTACCAATTTTCTGTTTATTGGTTTGAAACACAAAAAAAACTTCAGTATTTACAAGGGGTAAGGACCATCACCTAATGATCGGTACCAAAGCTCTGTTTATTGGTTTGAAACACAAAAAAAACTTCAGTATTTACAAGGGGTAAGGACCGTCACCTAATGATCGGTACCAAAGCTCTGTTTATTGGTTTGAAACACAAAAAAAAACTTCAGTATTTACAAGGGGTAAGGACCGTCACTTAATGTTCAGTACCAAATTTCTGTTTATTGGTTTGAAACACAAAAAAAACTTCAGTATTTACAAGGGGTAAGGACCGTCACCTAATGATCGGTACCAAAGCTCTGTTTATTGGTTTGAAACACAAAAAAAATTTCAGTATTTACAAGGGGTAAGGACCGTCACCTAATGTTCAGTACCAAAGTTCTGTTTATTGGTTTGAAACAAAGGACCGTCACCTAATGTTCAGTAGTTCAGTACCAAATTTCTGTTTATTGGTTTGAAACACACCTGGGACTCTCACCCTCACAGTTTGGTTATCTACTGAAGTACCATATTTATAAGCATCACGTTCTGAGAAGTTCCATGATTAATAAGCTATATGTAATCTCAGCGGGGGTTATTGGTTCTATGAAATTTTATTTTTTACCGCTCAGAGGGTTTCTTGCTGGGGGGCTTCTGTGATCGAATGGTAAAGTATTAGATTAGCTATGGTTGGATCCCCTTGAATAACAACCAATCATCTTGTTTGAAGTTGCTTTTATGTGACTTGTATCATCTCGTTGATACTTCGTAATGATGGTAAAAGTCAGACCCGACGAGAAGGGGGAACCCCCCCAACAGGCCCGGTATTTCCTAAGAGGCCCGGTGAGAAAATTATCATAATCAGCTAAGTGAATTGCCTACTTTTAGTTTTAGAACTGCCCAAACGATGATTTTAGATGAAAGCATAATACCTAGAGGGGCCTGTAAATTTTTCGCTCGGCCCGAATTTTCTGTCTACGGACCTGGTAAAATATACTATTTCAAACGATGAGAAGGTCTAGTTTTAACACCGCGATTTTTCTTTTACTGTATGTTTGTCTTTTTACCACGATAACTCTCGCACGACATGTTTGTCTTTTTACCACGATAACTCTCGCACGACGAGACAAGGGCTTGTCTCGTCTCGTGAAATCGCGAGACGAGACGAAACAGGGCCTGTCTCGTCTAGCGTCCATCACTAATTTTTGATCACTCCGCAGTAAGAAAATGAGAATCGGCGACCGAAATTATTCTGGTACTTCTTGATTGAATCGTTATTAACTAAAAAAAACTACTGCCAGCGTCTATGGCACGCTGAATACACCAGTTCCCGTTCGATCACTGAACTTAAGCAATTTCCAGCGAGGTTGTACCATATGGGTGTCTACGTGGGTTCGCAGGCCTAACCTTGCCCAACAAACTTGGTGTTCAATTTTATTAAATTATATCGTGGCACTTGAGGTAGCGTCTATGGCACGCCGCGTCGGCCAAAATCCTCTGATGCGTTTTTTGGAGAAAATTTAAAGGCGGTCTGAATTACGATACAATGCTACTGCTTGCCTTTTTGACTTCTTTAGGCACGTTATGAAAAAATGATGAGAGTGAAATTTTATTTTTCTGTGACGCGGGAGATTTTTTTCACCCACGACGTTTGTTTCACCCACAAAACTGTATGCATTCCGAAACTACTTATTCGATTGTAATGAGTTTGGCACAGTTGATGGATGCATTCCTGGGAAGATTTTTGTCTAGTTCCCATCCCTCTAATGTTAAGCTACACCGAGTAGGGACAAACAATGGATAGGTGGCAGCAAAAAAGTTCACGTTTTTCAACCAAGATGACATTTTTTCTCGAAATTTGTCGCGACGACTTATCAACTCAAAGCGAGAAAGTTGGGAAGATTTTTGTCTAGGTCCCATCTCTATAATGTTAAGCTACACAGAGTAGGGACAAACAATGGATGGGTGACAACAAAAAAGTTTACGTTAATCCCTATAATGTTAAGCTACACCGAGTAGGGACAAACAATGGATAGGTGACAGCAATAAAGTTCACGTTTTTCGACCTAGATGACATTTTTTCTCGAAATTTGTCGCGACAACTTATCAAATCAAAGCGAGAAAGTTGGAAAGATTTTTGTCTAGGTCCCATCCCTATAATGTTAAGCTACACCGAGTAGGGACAAACAATGGATGGGTGACAGCAAAAAAGTTTACGTTTTTCGACCTAAATGACATTTTTTCTCGAAATTGTTCGCGACGACCTTTTAACTCAAAGCGAGAAAGTTGGGAAGATTTTTTTCATTGTGCCACTTCCTAGGTTTAATACAAAGATGTACGTTATCTATATATATAAAAGTGAATGTCTGTTTGTTTATTTATTTATTTGTTTATTTATTTGNAATGTTCGTCCTTTATTTTTTTTTTAATTTATTTATTTTTAGTGTAGATTAGAAAGAAAAAATAAATATTTTATTTAGTGGTACTGAATTTATTTTATTTTAATCTACGAAGGGAGAGAAAATCTAATTTCCGTACAAACGGTTTAGGAAGATATTTATACTTATTTTACTTTATCTTTCGATACAGAGTATGGGAAGATAAAGTATTGTTACAGTTAAAAAGTCGATTAAAATAATTGCAAAAATATATAGTAGCAAAAATGGACTTGAAGAAAACAGGGTTACGTACGGTTTTTTTCTCTCGATTGCTTGAGAATGCATTCAGGGACAAGTTCCTCGATTTTTTTTTTTTTTTTTGGAAAGAACGGCGATAATTTTAGACTAAGATCTTACTAGATTTGGAACCACGAGATCCAAGTTCAAAATTCACAAAATATTTGAATATATCACTCGCATTGGGATGTGTTACGAGAGTAGTGATTGAATATCGTTCAAAAATATATCGATATATAAAATTTTCGATATATCGAATTTCAAATATATCGATATATGAGAAATATATCGATATATCGACGATATATATCGGTTTCCTTTCTTATTACACACCTACATACTAAAAGGGATCTTTGTGCAAAGTTTCAAGTCTCTTTGGGCTTTGCGTTTTATAAGTATATATAGATATCGTGGCACTTGAGGTAGCGGCACCTGTTGACTAAATCCTCTGATTCGTTTTTTGGAGAAAATTAAAAACCGGTCTGAATTACGATACAATGCAACTGCTTACCTTTCTGACTTCTTTAGGCGCGTTATGAAAAAATGATGAGAGTGAAATTTTATTTTTCTGTGACGTGGGAGATTTTTTCACCGAACTTAAAGAAAACAGGGTTACGTACGGTATTTTTTCTCTCTCGGTTGCTTGAGAATGCATTCAGGGACAAGTTCCTCGATTTTTTTTTTTGAAAAGAACGGCGATAATTGTAGACTAGGGTCTTACTAGATTTGGAACCACCGAGGTCCAATTTCAAAATTCACAAAATATTCGAATATATCACTCGCATTGGGATGTGTTACGAGAGTAGTGACGGAGTATCGTTCAAAAATATATCGATATATCAAATTTTCAATATATCGATATATGAGAAATATATCGATATATCGACGATATATAAGAATTTTATCCAGCCTGACCAGCCTTATTTTGAAGGCATATTATGAACTTGATTTGTCCGAGAGATTGTGGCCCGTTTTTATTCGATTCCACGTTCCTTGAAATGTTAAATAACAAATTTTGAGAGATTATTTTTTTCAACGGGTAAAGTGATAAACCCATGTGTCGCATTGGCAGAGTTTATAATTGTGTTCGGTTTTCATTGGGTACAAAATAGATTCATAAAAACAATCCCTTATCCTTTTACTGGGGAATCTTCTAATGTTTTGTTCTCCTTTTTTTTACATACCTACTGCATGATGAAAATATGGAGCGAAAAATTGTTTGGGGGGGGGGGGAAGGGNGGGGGGGTAGAGAAATAGGGTTAAAAAGAAATGTTAAAAAAGGTTGAAAAATAACGAACGAAAGCCTGCCTGGTTTTGACAGCTTCTACCCTCTGTGCTTCATTCTGAAACTGTTCAGTAGGTAAACCCATCTGTGAACTGTACCTACCCCACCTGATACCGGGAGATAGAGGAAGCAATCCACACAGGACTTCTTCTTGACCAGTTCCGCGGTAACCAAGCCTGCCTGGTTTTGACAGCATCTACCCCTGTGCTTCATTTTGAAACTGTTCAGTATGTAAACCCATCTGTGAACTGTACCTACCCCACCTGATACCGGGAGATAGTGGAAGCAATCCACCCAGGACTTCTTCTTGACCAGTTCCACAGTAACTAAGCCAGCCTGGTTTTGACAGCTTCTACCCCTGTGCTTCATTTTGAAACTGTTCAGTAGCTAAACCCATCTGTGAACTGTACCTACCCCACCTGATACCGGAAGATAGTGGAAGCAATCCACCCAGGTCTTCTTCTTGACCAGTTCCACAGTAACCAAGCTAGCCTGGTTTTGACAGCTTCTACCCCTGTGCTTCATTTTGAAACTGTTCAGTAGCTAAACCCATCTGTGAACTGTACCTACCCCACCTGATACCGGAAGATAGTGGAAGCAATCCACCCAGGTCTTCTTCTTGACCAGTTCCACAGTAACCAAGCTAGCCTGGTTTTGACAGCTTCTACCCCTGTGCTTCATTTTGAAACTGTTCAGTAGCTAAACCCATCTGTGAACTGTTCACAGATAGGTTTACCTACTGTTCAGTAGGTAAACCTATCTGTGAACTGTACCTACCCCACCTGATACCGGGAGATAGTGGAAGCAATCCACCCAGGACTTCTTCTTGACCACTTCCACAGTAACTAAGCCTGCCTGGTTTTGACAGCTTATACCCTCTGTGCTTCATTTTGAAAGTATTCAGTAGCTAAACCCATCTGTGAACTGTAACACCCTCACAAAAATTGTCCAAAAAGTTTTACTAGGGATCCTTACATTTTTACCCAGAGATCCCTTCTAGCATATTTTGTGGGGGGGGGGGACAAATTCCGGAAAAAACTGAGTGGGATGATCCCGTTAGAACCATGCAAGCATAACTACGAATGCGTACGTTTTAAAGCTATACAAAATCTTAGTATCATCAGTAACAACTAACAACTGCAATCAGGGCCGAATTAACGTTCCGCGGGGCCCGTAGCACTTTCACAGAGCGGGGCCCTCTCCTGCCCTCACCTCCCGTTGCCACCGTTTAAGTAGTCTGCTTTTTTTTGGAGCCAGTACAAAAATTTATTATCTTTTGGCCTTTTGGTCTAGTACCTACAGCTGGTAGAACATTTTGAGTATACCAACATCGATAAAACATGGTTACCGCTCATGCAACATGCACAAAATAAATATTTAGTAAGAGGGTACCTATACCTAGTGTACCTACAATAATTGCTTATGTTGCAATACTCGTTTCTTTATTAAGTTCCTAGGTAGTAGGTACCCACTTGTACTTTCCTAAATTAGATTTTACTACATAATTTGAGGAGTTGGGGGCCCCGTCAAAATGATGTGTTTTTTCAATTGTCAACCCAGAAATGTCAGAATATCTAGTCTAACTTGTCAAAGCGGGGTGCCCGTAGCACGTGCTACAAGTGCTACTATTGTTATTCCGGCCTTTTTTTTTTTTAAAAAAAAAAAAAGTTATGCCCCGGAACCGCTTTCGCATTACTTCAGGGCACTCCTTTTACAGCCATGCCATTCCGGAAACGAGAAAATTCGATCAGAAAATTTTCGCTCCGGGCGGGATTCGAACCCACAATCTCCGGACCAACAGTCAATGCTCTTAACAACTCGGCCACGGAGATCGCCATTCCGGCCCTGACTGCAATCATCAGTAACAACTGCAGGGGGCCCTGCACTTGTTACTGATGAGGGATATAAACGTTATACATGTGGCCTAAAAAGACCCCGTTAATATTTCTTAAAAAAATCATAGGTATACAAAGATGCATGGCCTAAAGGATCTTACTTTGGTAGGAACATCATAGTTAGATTTTCCTATAAAAATTGCTATACATGGCCTATATACTTGCAAAGAGCCCCGAAATTTTGCAAGGAAGACGCCCCGAAAAATAATCATTGACTTTATCGTTTAACAACAGTGGTTCCCAAACTGGGGGGCCACTGAAGGCTTGCCCTCACGCCTCCACCAGGGGGGCGGGAGACCAGTTGAATTATTATCATTTACTTAAAATATAAATGCACAAAATTTTTATAAAAAGGCAATTTTATTGAACATGATTGGTTAGAAAATTTGAATGAGATAGCATTCAGCAACACATTAGCGTTTTGAATGAGATAGCACTCAGCAGCACATTAGCGTTTTGAATGAGATCGCATTCANCGATTTACTTAAAATATAAATGCACAAAATTTTTATAAAAAGGCAATTTTATTGAACATGATTGGTTAGAAAATTTGAATGAGATAGCATTCAGCAACACATTAGCGTTTTGAATGAGATAGCACTCAGCAGCACATTAGGGTGCAACAGAAATAACTTAAAATACTCACAAACAGGGTGTAAATTATGTAGTAGGTATATATAAGAAACGCGGAAAACAATACGCGGATAATTACTAACAAGATACTAGCTGAGTACCCGAACTTCATTTCGAGAAGATGAGAGAACATGGGGAGTAGTAACGGTTGTTAAGCTGTGTAAAACGTGTTGGGAGTAGTATATTGGCTTAGGTTCCAAGAAAATGCGTGAAGCCTGCTGAGTTTAGGCTGGGTCTTAACCTTCCACACACTTCAACACGCATTTTTTTTTGGAACCTAACCCAATACTATTCCCAACACGTCCTACCCAAAAACTTGGTGTTCAATTCTATTAATTTATAGATAAAAACCTATTCGCAGACCTACCGAATGTACATACAAAATATCATTTAAATCGATTAAGTAGTTTTGGAGGAGTATGATGACAAAAAAATGTGACACGAATGGAGGGTAAAACCTCCGCCTTGAATGACCAATAGATGTTACAGAGTCGTTAAGCCAAAAAAAAAACAAACATGGCTACGGCATGCATGATTTACAAAAATTTAGCTGATAATTATAATTTTTTATAAACAAATTCACAACCGAAGTTGTACTTTTATTTTTATTTTTACATATAAATAACAAAAAATAAAAAAATGAGATATAAATATTAAATATTAGAAATGGGAAAATCACCACAAACATACATACAAAGCAAGTTAAATAAAAGCCTTTGAAAAAAATTAAAATTGAAAAAATATAAATAAGCAATCTTAAGCGTTTACTTCTTCTTTTTTACAGGAATTTATTGACAAATATACAATTATTCATAAATATAAATTTATTCATAAATATACATTTATTGACAAATATACAATTATTCATAAATATAAATTTATTCATAAATATACATTTATTCGTAAATATACATTTATTGACAAATATACAATTATTCATAAATATACATTTATTCACAAATATACATTTATTCACAAATATGAATTAGTTAGAGGGGTCTGTGTTAATTTTGTGTTACAGATGCGCGCCCATCTTAAAATTTCACTCTCATCAATTTTTCATAAGGCCCCTAAAGAAGCATAACTTCAAAAACTCTTCAGTCCTATTCGGGATACAATATTAGTAATCCACAACGAGTTAGAATCCTCACCCACTTTTAGGCGTACAAGTAGTAAAATACTAAAAATATAACAGAATATACCACTGTGGTAGTGACGACATACCGCATCGTCGTTACAAAATGTTTACTTTCGGCTGTAGCAAATTCAGGATCCACTGGTGCTACGGACATCAGAACACACACAAACGAGTAATGTGCTATCCATTTCTTGAACTTTCACTTCCTCTCATATTGAATAATATTAAATGAAGAAGCATTGTCTTTAAGTGTTGATAATTGTTTTGATTTTGTTTTACATTGGCATTTTGTCATAGAAAGTGAGACAACTTTTACTTTCTTTTCCTATAGAAGATAAAGTATTGCAATCGTGCAGAAAATTTGGACATTTTTTGGCTTTAATTTGGATACGAAGTAGTTTAGAAAGTACTTCGATGATTTCCGAATAAAATTAGAACGAAGTGACCACATGTTTGCATTAAATTGAACAAGTCGTTTCAAAGATTGCATCAAATTGAACCAGGCGTTCCAAAGTTTGCATAAAATTGAACCAGTCGTTCCAAAGATTGCATCAAATTGAACCAGTCGTTCCAAAGATTGCATCAATTTGAACCAGTCGTTTCAAAGATTGCATCAAATTGAACCAGTCGTTCCAAAGATTGCATCAAATTGAACCAGTCGTTTCAAAGATTGCATCAAATTAAAACCGGTGGTTCCAAAGATTGCATCAAATTGAACTAGTCGTTTCAAAGATTGCATCAAATTGAACTAGTCGTTCCAAAGATTGCATCAAATTGAACCAGTCGTTCCAAAGATTGCATCAAATTGAACCAGTCGTTCCAAAGTTTGCATCAAATTGAACTAGTCGTTCCAAAGATTGCATCAAATTGAACCAGTCGTTTGCATCAAATTGAACCAGTCGTTCCAAAGATTGCATCAAATTGAACAAGTCGTTTCAAATATTGCATCAAATTGAATCAGTCGTTGCACAGATTGCATCAAATTGAACCTGTTGTTTCAAATATTGCATCAAATTGAATCAGTCTTTTCAAAGATTGCATCAAATTGAACCAGTCGTTTCAAAGAGTGCATCAAATTGAACCAGTAGTTTCAAATATTGGATCAAATTGAACAAGTCGTTTCAAATATTGCATCAAATTGAACGAGTCGTTTCAAAGATTGCATCACATTAAACAGTCGTTCTAAAGTTTGCATCAAATTGAACCAGTCGTTGCAAAGATTGCATCAAATTGAACCAGTTGTTTCAAAGATTGCATCAAATTGAACCAGTCGTTCAAAAATTGCATCAAATTGAACAAGTCGTTCCAAAGATTGCATCAAATTGGACCAGTAGTTCCAAAGATTGCATCAAATTGGACCAGTAGTTCTAAAGATTGCATCAAATTAAACCAGTCGTTCCAAAGATTGCATCAAATTGAACCAGTCGTTGCAAAGATTGCATCAAATTGAACCAGTTGTTTCAAAGATTGCATCAAATTGAACCAGTCGTTCAAAGATTGCATCAAATTGAACCAGTCGTTCCAAAGATTGCATCAAATTGGACCAGTAGTTCTAAAGATTGCATCAAATTAAACCGGTCGTTTCAAAGGTTGCATCAAATTGAACCAGTCGTTCCAAAGTTTGCATCAAATTGAACCAGTCGTTCCAAAGATATTAGTTGTCAGAAAGACTCATTCGCAAATACGAGGAGTCAAAATTATTTGAGAAAATTCAACCTTGAAAATTTCATCGAAACCAAAATTGTCTCTTGTTGTCTAAAATTCCAAAATGGGAGTAATATATTTCCGGTTCCCAATTTTTTTTTTTTTTTGCATGAATTCAAAGTTTCCCCACTTTTTTTATTATTTTTAAAACTAAATATTTTTAATTTTCACTCACAAAAATAAAATACCTACAACCCTCAAATTTGATATTTTACGTATCAGAATCCAAAAATCGAATAAAAAAATCGGTTAGTCTGGAATGATATGGGATGACTTTAATAAAATATTTTATTTTAAAATATTTTATTTCCTAATTGTTAGTCTGGAATGATATGGGATGATTTTAATAAAATATTTTATTTCTTAATTTTGATGACATAATATTTGATAGAGGAAAATTGGTCAACGTACTTGGTTGGTGGTAATCAAAAAAAGATTCAGTTCTAAATCAACACAAAAAATAGTTATTATAAATTAGCCCATTTATAATAACTATTTTCTGTGTTGATTTAGAACTGAATCTCTTGTGGTTTAGTTATAGCAAATGCAGTAGCAGATTTAGAACTGTGGTTTAGTTATAGTAAATGCTGTAGCAGATTTAGAACTGTGGTTTAGTTATAGCAAATGCTGTAGCAGATTTAGAACTGTGGTTTAA
>CM022878.1:2096904-2115884 GCA_012654025.1 Pachypsylla venusta | reverse complement strand
AAATAAACCAAAACAAACATGGCCAATGAGAAACTGAAAATATAATAGCAACACTAAAAGCAAATATCTATATTATATATTACAGCTTAATTCTAGCTTCTAATAACGCACAACATTTTCTAAGATTTTCGACAACTTCAGATTATAGATATGTTATATTTTGTTGTGTAAAATTGACTTTTGTCGCAAAAATGGGCAGAACATAAATTTAGAGTTTATGAACCGAAGGGTTCAATTGAATAGTATACATAAAACGAAGCAAATGCTTTTACTATAACATTTGCTATAGTAAAAGCATTTCCTGCGTACTAATCAATGGAATCCTTATTTTAGAACATTTTCTGCAAAGGTATGGCCAGCCATTACAGAGTTACGAGTTCAAAACCGGGAAAGGACAAAATAATATTTTGAATTTACTAAAAAGTCAGAATGGCCCTAAGGCACCTGTCGAAACATTAAATATTGGGTTTGAACGGTTGCAATATACAAACTGGACACAAACCAATACCCCCAATTTTCATAGTCCTTGAAAAACAAAGATAGCAATATAAATACCGTAGCAAAGTACGGGCGAAACAGCTAGTGTTCAATAAATCATACAAAAATAAATCCTCATCTTTTCTTTCAGATAAAACAAGAATAGTTGTTCTATCTCAAAATTTGCATGTGTAGCATCATTTTTAATTTTTAAAACCATCAGGTTATTCTGGAGCACCTTGTATATGAGGTCACTCACCCTTGCATGCATCCAAATATACTTGAAGCCAATTTTTATCAGTTTGTACCTATTCATGTTAAAAATTTCAGTAACTATTCGGTGTCATATCAGGCAGGGGGAAATATTGTTTCAGTCCAAACAATTAAGATCATTAATATAGCAATTATTCAGGATGCATAAGAAAAAATCATACTTAACAAACTACTCAGACACTAGAATATCAGAATCAGAATGTCGCCACGCGATTCAGTTTTTAAGTACATCCACTATATACCGATACTGATACATGTGATGGAAATTAGTGTAATTAACGAATTAGCTATTAGTCATTAATTGGAATCATAAACTGGGGATGTCGTCAACATTGTCACTAGTTTCTTGATTATACTTAATTTTACTTTGTCTTTTAAGGTTCAATTAAGTAAAATAATTGTTAATCATTAGAGATAGACAGACAGACAGAAGATCTAATTTTCATAATAAAAAATAAGTTTTAACGATACTCACTGCCCAAATTCGGTTCCACTCAAAATTTGTCAATGTCAGTATTCTGTACTCTAATATCCCCTCCTGACAATATGTTGTAAATGTGCAGACAGATGATCTAATTTTCATATTAAAAAATAAATTTTAACAATACTCATTGCCCAAATTCGGTTCCACTCAAAATTTGTCAATGTCAGTATTCTGTACTCTAATATCCCCTCCTGACAATAATTTGTAAATGTGCAGACAGACGATCTAATTTTCATATTAAAAAATAAATTAACAATACTCATTGCCCAAATTCGGTTCCACTCAAAATTTGTCAATGTCAGTATTCTGTACTCTAATATCCCCTCCTGACAATAATTTGTAAATGTGCAGACAGACGATCTAATTTTCACATTAAAAAATAAATTTTAACAATACTCACTGCCCAAATTCGGTTCCATACAAAATTCGTCAATGTCAGTATTCTGTACCCCAATATTCCCTCCTGACAATATTTTGTAAACAAAACGTATTTCTCCTGTATCCCCTCTCTCTTGTAGTTTAAACGCTACATTTTCATGTATTGTGAATAATATTAAAACACTTAAAATACGCTACATGTTTATACATTTTTCATCCAGGCAACAAATATTTAATAACGGCATTTGTTTATACATGCAATAGGAATTAATATATAAATATGAAAGCACTAAAAATACGTTACATGTTCATTAAAGCAATCAATTGTGAATAACATTGGAGCTCTTAAAATACCCTTCTTGTTGACCGAACGACGTGAGGATTAGTTTTAACACGACAAACAATATTTTGTTCCTTTGTTTATCTTTTTCGACCACAATAATTTTCGAGCGCTTTATATGGATACTAATTATATTATAGTTAGCTGATTAGTTTTAGGACCACTCGAGTTAAAATCGTGAACATTTATACAGTTCTCATGATTATAAATGGATATATCAATAGATTCAAAAGCGAATCATATTGGAGCTCATAAAATAGCCCACTTCTTTTTTTTAAAAAAACATTACGGCATTTGTTTTAATACTTTTGGATTGGATGTATTAAAACAAATGCCGTGATTCCATTCCTAAGAATCCCAACATATGTGTATAATTATGTACATTATAAGGCATCCAATATTGAAACAATCAATATAGGCTACCTACTTATTTTGGTATACGTTTTCATGGGGACATTCAATATTTAATCATGATCCGAGCATGACGTCATACGTCATACGAGTAGCTCATATCCAGTCTTGTTTTTCCAAATACTCCCAAATGCTATTTTTACTTTTAACTATTTCCTAAATAAATATTATTAGATAATATGTTTTCTTTTAACGTCTTTGATGACTTTATAAGGTTTTCTTTTAAATATTTTAAGTTTCGTCTTGACACTTTTTCAAAATAGATATGAAATGTCCATTTTGAAAAATGGACATTTCATATCTATTTTGATATGAAATGTTCATTTTTCAAAATGTATTTCCTAAGTAAGACATCTTAGATAATGTGTTTTCTTTTAATGTCTTTGATGACTTTATAATGTTTTCTGTTAGAAGGATTTTTTTAAATATTTTAATTTTCGTCTTGACACTTTTTCAAAATAGATATGAAATGTCCATTTTTCAAAATGTATTTCCTAAGTAAGGCATGTAAATGTATTTCCTAAGCAAGACATCTTAGATAATGTGTTTTCTTTTAATGTCTTTGATGACTTTATAAGGTTTTCTGTTAGAAGGATTTTTTTACAATTTTTTAATTTTCGTCTTGACACTTTTTCAAAATAGATATGAAATGTCCATTTTACAAAATGTATTTCCTAAGTAAGGCATCTAAATGTATTTCCTAAGTAAGACATCTTAGATAATTATTTTTCTTTTAATGTCTTTGATGACTTTTTAAGGTTTTCTGTTAGAAGGATTTTTTTTAAATATTTTAATTTTCGTCTTGACACTTTTTCAAAATAGATATGAAATGTCCATTTTGAAAAAGTTTCAAGACGAAAATTAAAATATTTAAAATAATACTTCAAACAAAAAACCTATGTAAATATTAAAATTCTTAAAGTTTGGTTCTTGATGCCAACATAGGAAGAAACCTCTTAATTTATATGTTTAAAATTACAATAATAAAATATACAATACAATGTGGCACTATTGACGACAGCATCATCTGCGCAAGAAGACGCCTGATGTACTTCATATATTCAATAACATCGAAACACTTCAAGTACTCTACTTGCGATTTGTTTATAAATTTCACTCATCTCCCTGAAAATCTCCATTGCTCATCATTTCTTTAGAAAATATTTTAATCCGTTATTGATTAAAATCCAATATTATTTTGTTGTTCTCAAATTATGGTGGATCGTCTCAAGTATATTATGTTCTATAGGAGGGAGGGTGTTGGTGCAGCAACTATGTACATAGTGAGTGCACTGTGTATGTTGTTATGTAAATAGAGTTATATATTTGTTGTCAACAAAAGGGGGAATCTACGGTGTGTGTTCTGAGTGTAATAATTCCCACTTCATGGGTGTTGGAATAATTAGATTTCAGAAACACAATGGGAGAAGAAAGTAATTTCTTTTGAAAAATATTCAGAAGGAAAGGAAACACCTAAAAGAGGGAGAGAGTTCTGTGGATCAAGTGAAGAAACATATGTTGGGATTCCAAGGAATGGAAACACCTAAAAGAGGGAGAGAGTTCTGTGGATCAAGTGAAGGAACATATGTAGGGATTCCAAGGAATGGAAACACCTAAAAGAGGGAGAGAGTTCTGTGGATCAAGTGAAGGAACATATGTTGGGATTCNCATGGCACTCATTAAGAAATTATGAATCAATGTTAACTTTCGTTAGATGTAAAACATCTTTATGGTTCCGAAAATATTACACTAAGATCATTTTTTCAATAACCAAACAAATTTTTAAAAAAAATATTTAAACTATTTTTTTGTTACAATCAGTAAAATTCGTCAATGAAATGAATGGACAACGCATATCAAAGGAACGCACTGGACTAGGGATGGGCTAGTCATCCACGAGTCGAGTCATGAGTTGACTCATGACTCGACTCATGACTCACTCACGAGTCGAATCATCTATTTGAAATGAGTCGACTCTTCAAAGAGTCGACTTATGAGTACCTTTTTTTTGTTGACTGATAATGATCATAAAGGGAGACATATTTTTCCGTGTATTTGTTGTTTACTGAAGGAAAATGTTCTTTTATTCTGGTGACGATTGATTGTGATGTCTTTTTAATGTATTCGCCGAAGTTGAGGATGATTATTTGGTAGATGTCCCTTTTGTCGATTAGTTTTATTATGTCTTTCTGATCAAATAAGGTATTTTTGAAAATTGTCACTCGATAAGAGTCGAGATCGAGAGTCGACTCATTGAGTTGACTCATATTGGTGATTCATGTCGACTCACCTACGTGAGTCGAAAATCCCATCCCTACACTGGACTAATATAATAAAACTAATTAATAATTGAGTGATTGTGTTTGATTGCTGACTAATGACTTATCAATTAAATATTTTAAAAATGAGGTACGGCTGCAGAAAGACCCCGCAAAATATGAATGTACTCGGAAGAGAGAGAGAAAAAAAACACGGAATTGATGTTTGTGAATAGCACATAACTTCCTTTATAGTACAGTTTCAAATTTGTCTTGACGTTTAGGCTATGTTCAGATGAACGCGCGGCACAAACCCTATCTAAATAGTGCATATTATCTACATTACCGCGCGGTGCCGGGCAGTACCGCGCATTACTAGTTCTACAAACTTGTATGGATTTGTTAATTTCATCCCGCGCGGTTAATGCGCTGTACGGCGCGGTTACTGCGCGGTACCGCGCGGTCATCTGAACATAGCCTTAAATGTCATATTAGAAACTTATGACCAATGCTGTGGGGTTGGTGATTTATAATTTTAACTTTGGGTACGATTTTTTTTTTTTTTTAAATTTGGCTTAACGTCTCTAATACATTTATTGGTGATTCAAGAGTCAAGACGGGGGTTTTACCCTCCATTCGCTGGAAACTTTTAAACCAGGTACCCACATTGACCTCACCCAGCCTGGGTTGGGCAGGAAAAATAGCCATCATCACGAGGGCGCGAACCCATGTGGACATCCACATGGTACAGCCTTGGTGGACGTTGCTTAACTTCAGTGATATATCGGAAACTGGTGTATTCAGCATGTAATAGACACTGGATAATGTTTTTTTGAAATATTATTAAATTTATAAGTACACGCACTCATTTTTTTTTTTTTTTTTTTTTTTTTTTTTTTTTTTTTTTTTTTTTTTTTTTTTTTTTTTNTTTTTTTTTTTTTTTTTTTTTTTTTCTTTCTTTCTTTCTTTTTTAATTTGACTTAACGTCTCTACATCTATTGGTGATTCAAGAGTCAAGACGGGGTGTTTACCCTCCATTCGCTGGAAACTTGCAGACCAGCTACCCACATTGACCTCACCCAGCTGAGGTCGGACAGTAAAAATAGCCAGCATCACGGGGGCGCGAACCCACGTGGACATCCACATGGTACAACCTCGCTGGACGTTGCTAAACTTCGGTGATCTATCGGGTACTGGTTTATTCAACGTGCCATAGACACTGGCTAATGTTTTGTTTGAAATATTATTAAATTTATTTTTAAAAAGAAGTATAACTTCTCACGAGCGTACATAAGTACACGCACCCATTTTTTTTTTTTTTTTTTTTTTTTTTTTTTTTTTTTTTTTTTTTTTTNTTTTTTTTTTTTTTTTTTTTTTTTTTTTTTTTTTTTTTTTAATTTGTCTTTATCTATTGGTTATTCAAGACGGAGGTTTCACCCTATATTCGCTGGAAACTTTGAAACTAGCTACCCACATTGACCTCACCCCGCCTAGGTTAGGCAGGAAAAATACGAACCCACATAGATTAACCCACGTGGTACAACCTCGCTGGGCGGTGCTTAACTTCAGTGATCTAACGGAAACCAGCTGGCTCTACCTCACTTTCTTAGATCGGTATATTCTTGATACTTTGAAATTATTGTTTTCAAATTTCTAAATATTCGAACTCTCGGTGCGAATTTAAAAACTAATTAGAGGCACAAGAGCCATAATTTGGAAATTGCTGTTTTTTTTTTTTTTTTTTTTTTTTTTTTTTTTTTTTTTTTTTTTTTTTTTTTTTTTTNTTTAACCGATAGCAGAAGCTATGTCATTCGCGCCGATCGCTAAAAGGATGTTAAATCTTATGATATAAGTTTATGACTTTGAGATACGTTAGCAATGAGACTACGCTCTGCTCATCATCCGCCAAGGACAATTTGGCCGGGAGAGAACGTCTATGGTGGATGTGAAGAGGGCAGACGAGGACGTGGCTCACAGTAAGGCGCTCACCACAACGACACACAGGTGGAGGTGACTTGTCAAAAAGATGACTGTGAGTCAGCCTGGTGTCAACACAACCTCCTCGCACAACTATCTCTATAGCTAGAAGCCCAATTGCTTATAATAGGTTTGACACTTTTAAGTTTATTTGGACCAACGCGATCCCAAGAAAACTGCCACGTTTTAAGGAAAATTGCTGTTTTAGAAATAAAATTTGCACACATTTTTTTTTTGAGCAATTTGAGTCGAACGAAATCGCCGAGTGGAAGAATGGTTGCTTCTTAACTTATCACTATCTAAATACTCTGTCTGTGTCAAAATGCTTAGCAAAAATAATGCCCTTGATGTGGGAAAGCACCATTCTAACGAACGTCTAAGAGTGTAGCGTATGTCTTGTGATAAGATTGATAACGCAATCATTGCACACTGACACACTAAAACGCAGCACGTTGAATAAATGCAGGCCATGGTTTCAATAAAACCACGAGTCAAAACAGTCAATGAAATCTCACGTTGTTCTGAAAAAAAAAAAAAAAAAAAAAAAAAAAAAAAAAAAAAAAAAAAATAGTCCATAGAATTTGTTCATAGATCATTCATTAGATTGCGTGAGGTTGACATCCTCGGGGCCAGTCGCATCAATGTAAAACAACACAGAACGTAATTCGGTATGTGTATTAGAGTTATTGATATATTTTTTTTTTTTGAGCCAACGATCATACCACGTTGGATACCCCAGTTCCCGTCAGATCACTGAAGTTAAGCAACGTCGGGCGTGGTCACTACTTGGATGGGTGGCCGCTTGGGAACACCACGTATCGTTGGATCATTTGTCTAGCCCAACCCAGGCTGGGTGAGGTCAATGTGGGTAGCTGGTTTGCAAGTTTCCAGCGAATGGAGTGTAAAACCCCCGTCTTGAATGACCAATAGATATTAAAGAGACGTTAAGCCAAATTAAAAAATATATATATCTATTGTTCATTCAAGACGGGGGTTTTACCCTCCATTCGCTGGAAACTTGCAAATCAGCTACCCACATAGGCGTCACACAGCCTGGGTTGGGCCAGAAAAATAGCCAGCATCACGAGGCCGCGAACCCACGTGAACACCCACATGGAACAACCTCGCTAGACGTTGCTTAGCTTCAGTGATCTATCGGAAACTGTTGTATTCTACATGCCATAGACGCTGGATGAAAAAGTATTTACTTTGAAGACATTAAGAGAGTCCATTGTGGTGTTGCTGGAGTGGGTTGGGGGCTAAAGATTGAAGAGAATTCAAAATAAGTTTTTACTAACAGGATACAGGAAAACGTCAGGAATAAGAGCAGGAGTATTATCTGGACGTAATTTCCTGTTGAATCCTTTAACTTTTTTTGTGCTCGTTTTTGGTCAATATATAAAATGACCAATGGGTATCAACTTCCTGCTAAACACACCCCCTTTAAATATTTTGATTTAATGTTACTTCGTGCCCGAATGTTTCATTATTTTTCTTTTTATATTACTTTTTTTCTGGCAAAAAGGATATTGCTTTTCTATATTTTCTACTTCTTGTAGCTCTACATCAGTGATTATCAACCGGAGGTGCCGCGACATTCTTCGAGGGTTGTCACGAGATTTTGGGTTTTAAATTTTTTTTTTTTTTTTTTTTTTTTGGCAAACGTCTATGGGACACCAGTTCCCGTTAGATCAATGAAGTTGTACCATATGGGTGTCCACGTGGGTTCGCGCTCTCGTGATGCTGGCTATTTTTCCGGCCTAACCCAGGCTAGGTGAGGTCAATGTGGGTAGCTGGTTGGCAAATTTCCAGCGAATGGAGGGTAAAACCCCCGTCTTGAATGACCAATAGATGTTAAAGAGACGTTAAGCCAAAAAAAAAAATATTCATCACATTTAGCATAATATGTGAATGAATTTGGGAACATCTAGATCAGTGTTTCCCAAAGTGGTCCAGGTGGACCCCCAGGGGTCCACGGCAGTCTCGACGGGGTCTACGTTAGCGTGACCAAAAAATGAGGGTTCAAGAAATTTTATCTGGTTTCGAACGGGGAGTTTTCTCAAATAAAATAAGTGAGAATTGATTGGTTCCTCGTGCTGTGTGTAGATGTCAAAAAAGTAAAGTTATAAATTACTTTTTTGATTGACCAACTTTTTTGACATCCACTCACAGCACAATCAGTTAATTAATTTAATTAACCAATCAATTCTCTCTTTTTTTTCGAAAACTTTTAATTCGTGGTCTAATCGGGATGTAATTTTTGCATTGTTTGTCAAGTTTTGAAAATATGGTAGAAATGTAACTGAAGGGGTTCCACCGGAACCAGCAAAATTTAGAAATGGGTCTATGAGAAAAAAAGTTTGGGAAATTCACATCTAGATAGTGTAGGCACAGGACAAAAAGTTGTGGCATGGTAAAATTAAAGAAGCAAAATAAAATTGGGAAAAGTTTAAGTCAATTGTTTTTGGTAATGGAGGGGTCGGCCGTTCAGTAAATTTCTCTTGATAGTTCATATTTGTGGAGGAGTACAACTAGTTCAGTATATTTCTTTCGGTCGTGGATGTGAGGTGCAACTGGATGGAGAAGAAGAGTAGACAACTCGTTTAGGAGGAGTACAACTAGTTCAGTATATTTCTTTCGGTCGTGGATGTGAGGTGCAACTGGATGGAGAAGAAGAGTAGACAACTTGTTTAGGAGGAGTACAACTAGTTCAGTATCTTTCTTTCGGTGGTGGACTGGTGGATGTGAGGTGCAACCCGATGGAGAAGAAGAATAGACATCTCGTTTAGGAGGAGTACAACTAGTTCAGTATATTTCTTTCGGTCGTGGATGTGAGGTGCAACTGGATGGAGAAGAAGAGTAGACAACTCGTTTAGGAGGAGTACAACTAGTTCAGTATCTTTCTTTCGGTGATGGATGTGAGGTGCAACTCGATGGAGAAGAAGAGTAGACAACTCGTTTAGTAGGAGTACAACTAGTTCAGTATCTTTCTTTCGGTGGTGGATGTGAGGTGCAACTGGATGGAGAAGAAGAGTAGACAACTCTTTTAGGAGGAGTACAACTAGTTCAGTATCTTTCTTTCGGTGGTGTATGTGAGGTGCAACTCGAAGGAGAAGAAGAGTGGACAACTCGTTTAATTAGATTTCTTTTCTTTTCATCAAAATGTGCTCCTTCGCCTTTCAGTAAATAGACATTTTTTTCTTTCTTTTTAAATAATTTTTATTATCACAATCTGAAACTTTAATGTTTTTTCTGTCTCATTCCTTTGTTTTTTTTTAAAAAAAAGGGTTACAAAGAAAATCGTTTTAAAAATTGTATTAAATTAAACAGGAAAATACAGTGCCGTGGCTTGGAGAAAGGGCGAGCGTTATAACGTCTTCCAATTTTATTTTTGGAACCGTTGCGGGAAGATACCTCTTTTTACAACTAAGTTAACTAAGATATATAGGGTGTTCAAAATTGAGGTATCATTTTAATTTTAATAAAAAAATACTTTTTTTAAAAAAATATTAAATATATTTTAATTTTAATTTATTACAAATAGGTTCCGGTTAATAATGAAAAATTATGTCGGCTAAGTGGCCACCCCTACTGGCTTGGCAGGCTCCCAAACTTTTACCAAAATTCTGAATCACGTTGTTGAAAATACTGTTGTCAATGTTTCAAATCTGCTCGATAATGTTGTTTTTAAGCTCTTGAATTGTTGTGGGATTATTTTGTGGGGTTTTTTGAAATCGAAAGTGCACAGCAATAATCCCACAACAATTCAAGAGCTTAAAAACAACATTATCGAGCAGATTTNCTTTGTCCAAAGATGTGCCATAATAACACAAAGAAATAACTTTCATTTACTATTATATTATTTAGTGTGCCTCTTTGTCCAAAGATGTGCCATAATAACACAAAGAAATAACTTTCATTTACTATTATATTATTTAGTGTGCCTCTTTGTCCAAAGATGTGCCATAATAACACAAAGAAATAACTTTCATTTACTATTATATTATTTAGTGTGCCTCTTTGTCCAAAGATGTGCCATAATAACACAAAGAAATAACTTTCATTTACTATTATATTATTTAGTGTGCCTCTTTGTCCAAAGATGTGCCATAATAACACAAAGAAATAACTTTCATTTACTATTATATTATTTAGTGTGCCTCTTTGTCCAAAGATGTGCCATAATAACACAAAGAAATAACTTTCATTTACTATTATATTATTTAGTGTGCCTCTTTGTCCAAAGATGTGCCATAATAACACAAAGAAATAACTTTCATTTACTATTATATTATTTAGTGTGCCTCTTTGTCCAAAGATGTGCCATAATAACACAAAGAAATAACTTTCATTTACTATTATATTATTTAGTGTGCCTCTTTGTCCAAAGATGTGCCATAATAACACAAAGAAATAACTTTCATTTACTATTATATTATTTAGTGTGCCTCTTTGTCCAAAGATGTGCCATAATAACACAAAGAAATAACTTTCATTTACTATTATATTATTTAGTGTGCCTCTTTGTCCAAAGATGTGCCATAATAACACAAAGAAATAACTTTCATTTACTATTATATTATTTAGTGTGCCTCTTTGTCCAAAGATGTGCCATAATAACACAAAGAAATAACTTTCATTTACTATTATATTATTTAGTGTGCCTCTTTGTCCAAAGATGTGCCATAATAACACAAAGAAATAACTTTCATTTACTATTATATTATTTAGTGTGCCTCTTTGTCCAAAGATGTGCCATAATAACACAAAGAAATAACTTTCATTTACTATTATATTATTTAGTGTGCCTCTTTGTCCAAAGATGTGCCATAATAACACAAAGAAATAACTTTCATTTACTATTATATTATTTAGTGTGCCTCTTTGTCCAAAGATGTGCCATAATAACACAAAGAAATAACTTTCATTTACTATTATATTATTTAGTGTGCCTCTTTGTCCAAAGATGTGCCATAATAACACAAAGAAATAACTTTCATTTACTATTATATTATTTAGTGTGCCTCTTTGTCCAAAGATGTGCCATAATAACACAAAGAAATAACTTTCATTTACTATTATATTATTTAGTGTGCCTCTTTGTCCAAAGATGTGCCATAATAACACAAAGAAATAACTTTCATTTACTATTATATTATTTAGTGTGCCTCTTTGTCCAAAGATGTGCCATAATAACACAAAGAAATAACTTTCATTTACTATTATATTATTTAGTGTGCCTCTTTGTCCAAAGATGTGCCATAATAACACAAAGAAATAACTTTCATTTACTATTATATTATTTAGTGTGCCTCTTTGTCCAAAGATGTGCCATAATAACACAAAGAAATAACTTTCATTTACTATTATATTATTTAGTGTGCCTCTTTGTCCAAAGATGTGCCATAATAACACAAAGAAATAACTTTCATTTACTATTATATTATTTAGTGTGCCTCTTTGTCCAAAGATGTGCCATAATAACACAAAGAAATAACTTTCATTTACTATTATATTATTTAGTGTGCCTCTTTGTCCAAAGATGTGCCATAATAACACAAAGAAATAACTTTCATTTACTATTATATTATTTAGTGTGCCTCTTTGTCCAAAGATGTGCCATAATAACACAAAGAAATAACTTTCATTTACTATTATATTATTTAGTGTGCCTCTTTGTCCAAAGATGTGCCATAATAACACAAAGAAATAACTTTCATTTACTATTATATTATTTAGTGTGCCTCTTTGTCCAAAGATGTGCCATAATAACACAAAGAAATAACTTTCATTTACTATTATATTATTTAGTGTGCCTCTTTGTCCAAAGATGTGCCATAATAACACAAAGAAATAACTTTCATTTACTATTATATTATTTAGTGTGCCTCTTTGTCCAAAGATGTGCCATAATAACACAAAGAAATAACTTTCATTTACTATTATATTATTTAGTGTGCCTCTTTGTCCAAAGATGTGCCATAATAACACAAAGAAATAACTTTCATTTACTATTATATTATTTAGTGTGCCTCTTTGTCCAAAGATGTGCCATAATAACACAAAGAAATAACTTTCATTTACTATTATATTATTTAGTGTGCCTCTTTGTCCAAAGATGTGCCATAATAACACAAAGAAATAACTTTCATTTACTATTATATTATTTAGTGTGCCTCTTTGTCCAAAGATGTGCCATAATAACACAAAGAAATAACTTTCATTTACTATTATATTATTTAGTGTGCCTCTTTGTCCAAAGATGTGCCATAATAACACAAAGAAATAACTTTCATTTACTATTATATTATTTAGTGTGCCTCTTTGTCCAAAGATGTGCCATAATAACACAAAGAAATAACTTTCATTTACTATTATATTATTTAGTGTGCCTCTTTGTCCAAAGATGTGCCATAATAACACAAAGAAATAACTTTCATTTACTATTATATTATTTAGTGTGCCTCTTTGTCCAAAGATGTGCCATAATAACACAAAGAAATAACTTTCATTTACTATTATATTATTTAGTGTGCCTCTTTGTCCAAAGATGTGCCATAATAACACAAAGAAATAACTTTCATTTACTATTATATTATTTAGTGTGCCTCTTTGTCCAAAGATGTGCCATAATAACACAAAGAAATAACTTTCATTTACTATTATATTATTTAGTGTGCCTCTTTGTCCAAAGATGTGCCATAATAACACAAAGAAATAACTTTCATTTACTATTATATTATTTAGTGTGCCTCTTTGTCCAAAGATGTGCCATAATAACACAAAGAAATAACTTTCATTTACTATTATATTATTTAGTGTGCCTCTTTGTCCAAAGATGTGCCATAATAACACAAAGAAATAACTTTCATTTACTATTATATTATTTAGTGTGCCTCTTTGTCCAAAGATGTGCCATAATAACACAAAGAAATAACTTTCATTTACTATTATATTATTTAGTGTGCCTCTTTGTCCAAAGATGTGCCATAATAACACAAAGAAATAACTTTCATTTACTATTATATTATTTAGTGTGCCTCTTTGTCCAAAGATGTGCCATAATAACACAAAGAAATAACTTTCATTTACTATTATATTATTTAGTGTGCCTCTTTGTCCAAAGATGTGCCATAATAACACAAAGAAATAACTTTCATTTACTATTATATTATTTAGTGTGCCTCTTTGTCCAAAGATGTGCCATAATAACACAAAGAAATAACTTTCATTTACTATTATATTATTTAGTGTGCCTCTTTGTCCAAAGATGTGCCATAATAACACAAAGAAATAACTTTCATTTACTATTATATTATTTAGTGTGCCTCTTTGTCCAAAGATGTGCCATAATAACACAAAGAAATAACTTTCATTTACTATTATATTATTTAGTGTGCCTCTTTGTCCAAAGATGTGCCATAATAACACAAAGAAATAACTTTCATTTACTATTATATTATTTAGTGTGCCTCTTTGTCCAAAGATGTGCCATAATAACACAAAGAAATAACTTTCATTTACTATTATATTATTTAGTGTGCCTCTTTGTCCAAAGATGTGCCATAATAACACAAAGAAATAACTTTCATTTACTATTATATTATTTAGTGTGCCTCTTTGTCCAAAGATGTGCCATAATAACACAAAGAAATAACTTTCATTTACTATTATATTATTTAGTGTGCCTCTTTGTCCAAAGATGTGCCATAATAACACAAAGAAATAACTTTCATTTACTATTATATTATTTAGTGTGCCTCTTTGTCCAAAGATGTGCCATAATAACACAAAGAAATAACTTTCATTTACTATTATATTATTTAGTGTGCCTCTTTGTCCAAAGATGTGCCATAATAACACAAAGAAATAACTTTCATTTACTATTATATTATTTAGTGTGCCTCTTTGTCCAAAGATGTGCCATAATAACACAAAGAAATAACTTTCATTTACTATTATATTATTTAGTGTGCCTCTTTGTCCAAAGATGTGCCATAATAACACAAAGAAATAACTTTCATTTACTATTATATTATTTAGTGTGCCTCTTTGTCCAAAGATGTGCCATAATAACACAAAGAAATAACTTTCATTTACTATTATATTATTTAGTGTGCCTCTTTGTCCAAAGATGTGCCATAATAACACAAAGAAATAACTTTCATTTACTATTATATTATTTAGTGTGCCTCTTTGTCCAAAGATGTGCCATAATAACACAAAGAAATAACTTTCATTTACTATTATATTATTTAGTGTGCCTCTTTGTCCAAAGATGTGCCATAATAACACAAAGAAATAACTTTCATTTACTATTATATTATTTAGTGTGCCTCTTTGTCCGGAAGTTGTGGTTTCGAATCCCGCCCGGAGCGAAAATTATCAGATTGAATTTTCATTAGTATAAAAAATGGTGTTCAGGAATAATGCGAAAGCGGTACTGGGGTGCAACTTTTCTTATTTTAAATATATATATATATTATACCTCGTACCTACATTTATTTACTTGCACTTTTTAAAATGTACTACAAAAGGAATAGTTTTATTTAAGCTTTCATAATAACTTTCACAATAAATACGAAATTCTTCTGATAAATAATTTTATATTTAGTGGAGCCACCCTGTATATCTGTTATATAGCTCTTACATTAATTACTAAATTCCTCTGCTAAATATCTTTACATTTAGTGAGACACCCTGTATATCTGTATTATAACTTTTACATTAAATACTAAATTCCTCTGATGAATATCTTTACATTTAGTGAGACACCCTGTATATCTGTATTATAACTCTTACATTAAATATAAATACCTCTGATAAATATCTTTACATATAGTGAGACATCCTGTATATCTGTTATATAGCTCTTACATTAAATACTAAATTCCTCTGCTAAATATCTTTACATTTAGTGAGACACCCTGTATATCTGTATTATAACTTTTACATTAAATACTAAATTCCTCTGCTAAATATCTTTACATTTAGTGAGACACCCTGTATATCTGTATTATAACTCTTACATTAAATATAAATACCTCTGATAAATATCTTTACATTTAGTGGAGACACCCTGTATATCTGTATTATAACTCTTACATTAAATACTAAATACCTCTGATAAATATCTTTACATTAATGGAGACACTCTGTATATCTGTATTATAACTCTTACATTAAATACTAAATACCTCTGATAAATATCTTTACATTAATGGAGACACCCTGTATATCTGTTATATAACTCTTACATTAAATCTAAATTCCTCTGATAAATATCTTTACATTAATGGAGACACTCTGTATATCTGTATTATAACTCTTACATTAAATACTAAATTCTTCTGATAAATATCTTTACATTTAATGGAAAGCTTTTGTATAAAATGTAATTTAGTAAAAGCTCAGCAACAGAGAGAGAGAGAGAGACTAGTTCTCTAAATATATAACTTTGAAACGGTAAGGTAAACTTTGACTGACAGAAGTTTATAAATATGTATATGGTACAATTTACAAAGTTAGCAACAAGAGATCCTGTCAAGCTTTCGAAGAACAAATGCGAAGTCAGGGGAACAATCTGGATTGAAAAGGGGAAATAGAGATTCGGAATCTTTGGGTGGCACCCGCGTGAGGGTAGGGGAAAGGCAACGTACATAAGGGGAAAGGCAACGCATATTCCTTTGGGACGTATCAGCGTGGATAATTTAGTGGACTGAACGAAGTGAGATCTAGGTTTTACACGACGATTTTTCTTTTGTTTGATGCTTGCTATAATAGCTTTCGTACGTCTTATCCGATTTTGATGAAATTTTCTATGCATATTAGTTATGTTCATGCCAACGATCATACCACGTTGAATACACCAGTTCCCGTCAGATGACTGAAGTTAAGCAACGTCGGACGTGGTCAGTACTTGGATGGGTGACCGTTTGGAACACCACGTATCGTTGGCTCATTTGTCTGGCCCAACCCAGGCTGGGTGAGGTGAATGTGGGTAGCAGGTTTGCAAGCCGAATGTTCATAGCCGAATAGTTTCTGGGTAATATTGGGAACCCAATGTAAAATGTGGCCTAAACGGTAAAAATGTCATACATCAGAGAAAGGAGTATTTTCACTCCAGAAAGAAAATACGTATAAATTCGATTAATTCCATGAGATGGACTGAGGTTGACAAAAAGTGATCCAGATAGAGGTTTGCTAAGCATTTTAAGTGAGTGAGGTCTACAGATAACAGAACCACTAGCTTGAACTTTATTATTATAATTAATTGTGGCGGCCTTTTCTTTCGGAATTCCAAGTGCTGCTTCCACTAGTTAGGACTATTGCACACCAGTTTTTCCACGTCTAATATCTCTCACCCAGCCCTGAAATTATTAATTGTGGCGGCCCCCTAATGAAGTTCAGTAACGATTCTACTGGGTTAGAGTGTATCTCTATAAGTTCACAACCCGGGAACCCTAGCGTCCTGAAGCGTTGTAACACCAGGCAGTCAAATATGATGTGCGAAGCCGTCTCCTCTTCCTCTCCACACATCCTGCACATCGCTGTTCCCTTGTTGACCCCTATAGTTTTTGGTTGTTTCCTTAGAGTACAGTGACCCGTCAGCAACCCAATTACCAGTCTGATGTCACGTCTGCGGAGATTCACAATTTTCTTTGCTGTTTTCTCTGAGGGGCCAGTAATCATTCTTTTAGAGAAAACCCCCTCGACCCCGTTCCAGGTTTCCTTGTGTTTTTCAAACATCCATAGTCTTCTATACCTGCCTTGGCCAAGCATTTTGCTATGCCAACCGCCGGCTCGGACCAGTGAGTGGTGTCGAGGAACCGGCCCTGGTAGGTCATCAGCTTTTTCATTTCCTCAATGCCCTCGTTTCGAGGTGCCCAATTGATATGGATCCTGTTCCTCCTGGACACCTCATTGAGGAGCTGAGCTGGATTTTCTTTGCTGTTTTCTCTGAGGGGCCAGTAATCGTCCTCTTAGAGAAAGGCAGTCCCGTGACCCCGCTCAAGGTCTTCTTGTGTTTTTCAAAGACCTAGTCTTCTATAGCTTCCATTGGCCAAGCATTTCTCTATGCCAACTGCCGGCTCGGACCAGCCCTGGCTGAGATTCACAATTTTCTTCGCTGTTTTCTCTGAGGGGCCAGTAATCATTCTTTTAGAGAAAACCCCCTTGACCCCGTTCCAGTTTTCCTTGTGTTTTTCAAAGATCCATAGTCTTCTATAGCTGCCTTGGCCAAGCATTTCGCTATGCCAACCGCCGGCTCGGACCAGTGAATGGTGTCGAGGAACCGGCCCTGGCTAGCTCATCAGCTTTTTCATTTCCCTCAATGCCCAAAAATCAAATAAAAAAAAAGTGCCATTAAACTGGTCGAATTTTCCTTACCGTTAATCAAAGGATTTCGTAGTAAAAAAAAACAACCTATATGTACATATTTTTGATACCAATTTACCACGTGGTAAATGGGCAGAGCTTTGTATTTTTATTTAATTTATTTTACTTGGCACGGCCCTGTAATTGTAGCACAAAGAGTTCTGGGACACCACATTAAAAATTAACTTTAGAAAACACTTCTGTCGTTTGGTGGTGTTACATTTCTGGATGTTTCAAGTATGAGGGGAAGATGGCAAAAATTCTAAGAAGATCTGTTGTAATCTATAATGCAGATGAAACCTTGCAATGATACTTCCCAGCTAACACTTAAGAATAAAGAATATTTCTTCTCCAGTTGTAATACCTCCGAAGGAGAAATTTCTTCCATCAGGCAAAATAGGTCTGTATACTTCTCTAGCTTTGGGAATAAGACCATAGACATATCTATAATTATAAAACGCAAAGCCCAGTTGGTATACTGACGTACTGACTGACTGACTGACTGACTGACTGATAATCAACGTAGCTCCACGATGGCTAAACGTAGACTTGAAACTTTGCACACAGGTCCCTTTTAGTATGTAGGTGCGTAATAAGAAAGGAAAAATTCAAAGTTCAAGTGGGAGCAAGTTACCGCCAAAAATGGGTCTTTTTGCAATTTTTTTCTGAACAAACTAAAAGAGATAACGAAAAATGACCGAGTATAGACCCCCCCAAAATAGTATATAAGGACCCCATAAAAAATATAAAATTTGAAAATTTCCGGTTTCTATCCGATTTATGGACGGTTTTCTCCACCAAAAAAATCGGAATTGAGAAGTACCACTCCGGGATGAGCGAGAAAGCTGAAATTTGATACAAAGGTGTTCCGAAGTACAAAAAGTCATATCCTTGAATAAAATATTGAATTTTCTAACTAGGAGCGGTGCTCACTCTGGAGGTCGGTTCCACCAAAAATCTAAAATTGAGTTGTTGAATTTTGTAACCGTAGCGAAGCACGGGAAAA
>CM022878.1:2067020-2086097 GCA_012654025.1 Pachypsylla venusta | reverse complement strand
CCCCCCCCAATACAAGAGGGCTATCCGCGTATGATAGCGATACATGTTGGTACCAAACGGTCTTCATTGCTTAATATCTGTGAATTAACGGATGTCAGAATCTTTGTGGGTTGCTTTGTGATTAAATAAGACAATTTGCTTTTAAATCTTGTAATGATACTATAAAGCAAATAAAAACAGCAATAATTTATAGTATATCTTCTTCTCTGGAATTATAACACTGAAAGTTAAAGTTTGAATTTTGATATTTCCGTTATCTATACCTTCATGCAAGATTTCAGCGTCCTAGCTTTTTTAACTAGATTCGTGCATCTCCTTCCTTAAAGCGGAACCGTTTTCGAGCACCGGGAATGAAAAATTTGGAACATCAATATTTTCTCGTTTAAATGCATGTCAATATCTACCTTTAAGCAAAATTTCAGTGTTTTATCAGTTAAAACTACATTATAATACGTTGTATTGTCTTCCCTAAAGCGGCACCGCTATGGAGTACTTAGAGTTAAAAATTTCGGATTTTTCCCTTTACTTGTATGTCAATTGCGGGAACACGGGAAGTGCCTAAAATTTTTAATGATGAGGGAATCAGTCAGTCAATCAGTGAGTATCCAAAAGTGCCAACTTTGAAATTATCTATCTCCTGTCCTGGTTAGCATTAACTTTTAAACTTATCCCGTAGTATTGTACTATACTGCGGAATGTATGTTCAAAATTTCAATGAACCGGATATCTGACGGCGTACAAAATCCGGTGAAGTTCCGCAACTTGGCATGGCGCACTGCCGTGCGCTCAGATTATATCGATGGTTGGTGTGCAGTCTATAATGCCGCTGTAATGTCGTGTTTTTTTCCACACTTTTTACTCTATTCTTTATGCTCAGATCATTGGAAAGGCTCAGACCGGTGCTTCTATTTGGTTCAAAAGAATCGCCCCTCTGCAATATCCGTACACCAATATAAAAATGCTCAGATCATTGGAAATGCTCAGACCGGTGCTTCTATTTGGTTCTAAAGAATCGACCCTCTGCAATATCCGTACACCAATATAAAAATGCTCAGATCATTGGAAAGGCTCATACCGGTGCTTCTATTTGGTTCTAAAGAATCGCCCCTCTGCAATATTCGTACACCAATATAAAAATGCTCTGATCATTGGAAATGCTCAGACCGGTGCTTCTATTTGGTTCAAATTTTAAAAGGTATACTGCCATCAAGGATGGAAGGGACAGAGAGCTTTCAGGGAGGAGAGTGGCCAGAAGCTATGACATATAAAGGGGAGACTTTGAAGTAGAAAAAGTGGAGGCTAGGTAGAGAGGAGGCAGTAACTTTCAAAAAGGCAGCTAATACGAACTGTTAAGAGTGAAAATGATATTAAAATATTTAAATGAAAAAAGAACATTTCGTTGGAATATGACCCTAAAGGTGGAGATCCACGACATTCCTTATTTATAAAAGAAGAAGAAAGAATTGTAATGGGCTAAAATTTTATGGAGTTTTCAATATCAAAATACATTTTCAGGTTCTCAGAGCGGAAGAGCTCAAATCTCAAGTTTTAGAATCGGTCCGCGTACGTGTGTGCGTCTGTTTGCTTGAACAGTAAGATTTCAAAAATGAAATAAAAAATTTGGGGTCAAAATTATAATTCATACCATAATTCTTTACCGAATTTCATTATGAAGGATTTTTGTTGCATCTCGAAATTGGAATCCTTTCTCGAGATAATTATTTGAACGATTCACAAATTCGAAAAAGCCCTACATAAAGCTGTCCAACTACATTTTGGTTTATTATTTTCTATAATGAACCTTTGGAATTGTCACGAAAAAAATACCCCCCCTCAAAATTTGATATTTAACGTTTCAAAGTATATAAAAAAAATGCTGTTTCAATCATTATCCAATTACATTGAATTTTTCAATTTTACCTAAAATTCTGGCACCTGATCGCTATGCGCACCATAGCTCCTCATTGTTCTCACGAAGCTGAGTGGGCTCCGAAAATATCCAAACCACAGTGACGAATTTTCGCCCCTGCCAGGATTCGAACCCGGGTCTACCGAGTGCAAGACTAGAGCAGTGACCACTGAGCCATGGGAGCTGGTCGTGTTTCAAGATCTATAGAAACCAAAAATCAGATGAAAAAATCCGTTTGTCCGGCGCGCCGTACGCCGTGATGGGCACTTTTGCCACTTAGCGTTGAACGATTTGGAATGAAATTGTATGCTATTTTTGGATCTAACTTTGTGCCCTAAAAATTTTGCATGCAATTGAACATACCCTTAGCGTTTTGCCGCAGTTTAGCTTAGCGGTAAGTGCTAGAGACTTGAACTTGATATGTACATACGTCATATTTGATGTCTATTTGTGCCTAGGGTTGTTGCGATATTGGTCTTTATGTGATATCCGAACGGATTTTTTTTATTCGATTTTTGGATTCTGCGTAGGTATCTTGAAAAATGTGTCCACCGAGGAGAGCAAGCCAGCTCCATTAGGTGACGGTCCCAAGCCCGTGTAAAAACTCTGCTTCAAACCGATGATGTGAAAGGTCATCCGCAAAATGAAGTTTCTATGGATACTGTGAGAAGCAAGCGAGGGTTGCCGTGCAAGGAAAGAGTAGGCACTGGACAAAAGTCTATGGCATGGTATAATTAAGGAAGGCAACGCCGAACCCAAGTAGAATTGAGAAAAGGGTGAAGTAGCCTAGTTCATGAACTAACCTTTGAAGCTTCTATTATTGAGAAGGGAAAACATTTCTAAAAGTTTGTTTCAAAGTTTCTAACTTGTCATCTCTTGGCGGACCTTCCACAACATCAATAACTTGTTGAGGCACTTCTGTATCTACACAGACGGCATGACTTGATATTTCAATCGATGGAATAACTCTCTAAAATTTTCAAATTAGTTAATATGGAAATGAATTATATCTACAGAATTAGGTTATTTGTTTTCGGGTCTTATTGAGCCATTTGGGGCCAAATGGTGGTAATTTTGTGGGTTCTACAGTTGACAAAAATGACTAGTGATAATAAATAGAATATGTAGAGCGCCATGTTTTACAAGCTTGGTCTGAGGGCACCAGCATACGTCATCGAAAGGCGAATAGTTCCACGTACCAAGTCCACTCGGGAATCATCGCCTACCTTTTGTTCCGATGACAACATTCCTGTATGTTTCGACCATGAAGCGATTGATTTCAGCCGGTTTACTCCAAATGCGCTACTTAGTTCTGACTTTGAAATAGCTAGGATCAATCAAACAATATAAAACTATTGCCCGCTATACAAATCAGAATAAAACCATTTATGAACCTATTAACCTAGGACATATTATTACAATATTCTAGAGTGATCCTTTCGGGAGTGTGGTCCTCGTCAGCTTCATCGTGGTCGATGGTTGCCAAGTTCATCATCATCATCATGTAGCTTCACCGTGGTCGATGGTTGCCAGGTTCAATGATCAGTGATATATTAGCGACGATGGATTTGAAGAATGTTTTATCGTTGGCTAGGGTTTTGCTTTCTTCATACGTATGTAGTGACATCAAGCCATTCCTTTATATCATCAAACCACATTCTTCGTGGCCTGTCTCTAGATGTTACGTCGTCAACATCTCCCTCAATTACTTCCAGCAACATTTCACCGCTTGAGCCTCGCATAACGTGTCCTGCGAATTGTAGTTTTCAAGTGCGGATAGTTTTTACTAATTCTAAATGTGTTTTTCGGATTGCCATCTAATTAATATCATTTTTCTGTAGCACCAGACTTCAAAGGAGTCGATGCGTTTATTGAGTGTTGCATTAAGTGTCCACGTTTCGCTGCCGTAAGTAATAATGAAAACAACGATAAAGAAACGAATCATTTTCAAACATCTCCTCTCATAAATATGAACCTGATATCATAATGGGTTAATCTGAAGAATTAAAAAGAACCAAAAGGGTGTATTGAAGGAAAATATCGGGCGTTGGGTGGAAAAGAAGACAAATGATGAAACGACGCTGCAGCGTGCACGTCCATCATTTGTCACTGTCCGAAGCCAGCACGCCCCCCGTTGTTATGGCAACGGACACTAAGTATCGTACCCCCGGGCTTTCTCCTTTCTACAACCTTCTTTTTTTTTTCCTTTCCTTCCTTACTCGTTTTGAAAATTTCATTCACGGAAAGACTGTTTCTTTCTTTCGACTTGAAATGAAAAATTGTTCTTTTTGTTTATTTTACGGGGCTTTTTCTTTGTTTGCAATTTTATTGGCAGCCCTTAAAAAAACTTTGTTTTTGAGGTATGCCTTTAACGGGCATTGACCTTTTATTCCACTTATTTTTTGATCATTTTTATAGAGAGCCGTTTGATGTTTTTTCACTTTCCTTATTCAATAAAAAAGAAATTATTTTAATGGGTTGCAATTTTTAATGTCAAATTTTCAATGCCTACACGTATTATGGTACACAGATCCCAAATTTTGAGTCAAAGCCATTGTTTCGTGTGTCTGTTTGCCTTTGGACAAGATATCTCAAATACAATAGGTGCTAGAGACTTGAAATTTGGTATGTCTATCAATTTTATGCAGACGACAAAACTTAAATTTACGAAACTTTTGGTTGCAAATGAATATACCCTTGGCGTTTTTGCCGGCTTTTACTGAAAAGAAAATGAAGCCTATGTTTACATGACCACGCGGTATCATATAAACAAATCGATACAAGTTTATAGAACCAGTTCCGCGCGGCAATGTATACAATATGCACTATTTAGATAGATATTGTGCCGCGAGGTTCGTCGTACCACGCGGCCATGTGAACATAGCCTAAGAGCTACAGCTTAAAATTTGGTGACTATTGACATAAATTTTATCATGCAATGCGCCACGGCACTTTTAGTTGAAATTAGAAAATACCTCTGCCGTTTTTTGGTGTTTTTCACGAATCCTGCCTGGAAAGAGAACGGGGGGGGGGAATTTTGCTTAATTCTGTTATGCCACAACCAGTTCTTTGTTCAGTACCTACTCTCTTTAACTGTACAATTTCCTGTCATGGAAACTCTTGCTTTCTTCTTACGTTATTCATATAAACTGCACAAAAACTGCATTTTACTGACTTTTCATCCTGGGTGTGCAGAGTTCTTTAAATACTGGATGCCCTTCCTAACACTAAATTTCCTGTATTTACACGGGCTTAGGACCGTCTTTCGTCCAATGAAGCTGGCTATTGCTTCAATCGGTGGCCATTGTGGCCACACTGCTCCTACCTGGTAATAATGATAATAAAATGATAACAAACATTTTTTTTTATAATTTTTTTGATTTTATTCTTATCACAACATAGTATGTACAAAAAAATGAATTAAAGTAAAAGAGAGGGTAGGGGGCGGGCAATAGGAGAATGTACAGCAGTATATACACAATTAACATAAAATGTAAATTAATCAATCAATAAAAATATTATTAGAAAGGTAATTTTAATTTTTTTTAAAAAAACTAATTTTTAGTTAATTTGTTTTTCAAATAAACATTAAGATTAAAAATAATCTTAAGATTTCATTTTTTTATGAACATATTTTCTTTATTTATCTATATTTATATTAGGTCACAATTTTCAAATATGCAATATTGAAAATAAAACAAATATTATAACCCCACTTAACTCACACATATAATGTTATCCGTACCAAATGAAAATAAAAATGTTAACCAATAGGAACTGTAAAATCGCCTGATGATTTTAGGTGTCCACATTTTTGGTGTTATCTTCTATATTATTGCTGCTGGAATTATTATTGCTGCATAGTGGAATGTGGAAAAAAAAATCCAATTCTAAATTGTTTATGTTCAAAAATTAAAATGATATTAATTTGAAAAGGTCTCTTGAAAACAGAGAGCAATTTTAAATTTTGTAAAATGAAATTAAATTTTTTTGTTTCCCTATTAAATTAAAACTAAAAATTTTTTTTTTGGTATTCGTCTAAATAAAATTTCTATTTAATATAAATTATTCTTTTTTTAAAAAATAAAGATTTATTTCGTATACAATGTGTGACAACTTATGAGAAAGAAAGAGAAAAATACAAGATTGAAAAATAAAATTAAGAAAACTAAAACAAAACTTATAAATTAAATTCCGTATACATGTAAATAGGAGCTTGCAAGTTTTTTTAATTTTATTTTTTTATAATTTCAAATTAAATAATATGTAAATTTTGGTATACAATTGTGATTGTAAAAAGAAATAATTATACGTACTATACGTAAAAATTATACGTATGTTTTTATTAAAAATTATTTTACAGGGTGTAACATAATCCGATGTCAATCCGTTAAACATATATACTTGAGACTAAAATAAGATGATTTCACTCTATAAAAATGTTTCCTATAGAGCCAGGGGGTTGGAAGAAAAAATCGTTTTTTCCATTACTTTGATTTCACGTTTCCTAAAATTTGAAAAAATAGATTGAAAAATGGCTTGGAATAAAGTTAATCTTCCAACTTACATGGATTATTAACTTTGAGGGACAGCATTTACGGACATGGATTTATAGAGTAAAATTATATTATTTTTGTCCAATATATGTGGTTAACGGATTGACATCGAATTATGTTACAACCTGTATATCTATAAAATATACAGTGTGATTCCACAATTAACTCATAAATATATCGCTATAAATTCATTATTCTATAATTTATTTTCCACAGTCGTACACCGTAACACCGTAAAATGGAGGAGCGTGGCAAAAATAACTAAAAATCATATTTTTCTTTTGTTTGGGGGTTTATACTTAACAATTTGAAAGGGCTATTGAAGTTGTAGCCCATGAAATGTTTTCTTGTAATTATTAAAATAAATTCGATTACTTTCAAAAGAACCACACTATAATGTGTCTAAAAATGTCATAATATTCCAACAGCAAGGTGTTTTCTACAAGCGAAAAGGGATTTTCAACTAAACTCTTCCGTGATGTATGTTGTAATGTCGCGAAAAATTTATTGAAAATTAGATATTCATACGATTTGCCTATTGCAAGAAATTTGGGGGGGGGGGTTCTCCCCCAGTTCCCCTCGTGGATCCGCTCCTGTAATTCTTAGTTTTGTTCGAGACAAAATCTTTTGGGGTATCACGGTATTACAAAATTTTTGAAAATATTTTAGTATTTATAATGCCTTTAATTTACTTGAGCTATTTGAATTTCCTGCAGTCTCATACATTTTTATGACTACCATCTGGTACACTATTATACCATATAATGATGATGATTCAATTCTTTTCAGAATGACAAGTAACCGTAGAGGTTTCCGAAGAAAAGAAATCTTCAAATATTTAACTCGAACAGAGATTGAACACGGTGCAAGAAAAGTAGATTCTATTGCACGTTAAATAAACCAATTTCCGTACAATCACTGAAGCTAAGCAACTTCTAGCGAGGTTTTACTTGGTGGGTGGCCATGTAGGTTCGAACCATCATTATGCTGACTGTCTATTCCAGGTAAGCAAAAAAAAAATCTGTGGATACCCCACATTTAAGAAGATTTTTTTTTTTTTTTAACTACTCATTCAACGACTCGCAAGATGAGACAATTACAGAATGAAATTTTTTACACATCTAAATATAAATATAAGGGGAAAATGAATCCTCTATATTAAAGAAGATTGCCTCACAGGATGCACGATAACGGTCACTGTTTGCAAACAGGTCCAAGTGCTATGCTATTAGCAGGCTTTGAGGGACTTTCCTAGTCAGTCAAATACTTATACAGTTATCAAGGAAGAACACTAATCAAGAATCATTTAAACATTTTATATTCGTGAGCTAAACTCCTCTTTGGGGCTATGGAAGGCCCTGCACCTAAGCCTCTGGTGGGCTTTTTGTTCTGAAGATTAACGGATTAACTTCTCTTCTAAGGCCATTCAAAACGGGGCTCTTACCTGCATTTCTTTGGAAGCTTACAAACCAAATACCCTCAATGATCTTACAAGAACTTGTATATTTAACGTGCTATTGAATCTGGCGAGCCAACAAATCTGCGACACTAAATTACCAAAGTTAAACAATTGGCGTGTATTCTTGTTAGTATAGTACTCGGATGGAAGTCTTTTCGGGAACACAACGTGTTGACAGTTTTGGGGTAATGTACGCATCCCCGTGACGGATAATTCAGCAGACCGGGGCTAAACCTTTAGGTAACAACTTAGTTGTAAAAACTGGGCGAATCCTAATTATAATCCACCAAAAAAGAACATCACTGTCATCCTAATTTCAGAAGATACCCACAAACCAAAGAATAATTTTCAAAATTTTTGAAATGATATTTTTGTTAAAGAGATAAGTAAATGGAAAAAAGTGTGGAGTCCAAAAATATTGTATACTGGTATACAAACGATTCCAAATGTGCATTTTTCGGCATCAAAGGTTAATCAATACACTTTGCCAAAATATGATTCGGTTCCGCGTGTTATAGGGTGTCAATAAAAATGATAATCCAAAAATTCAGAATATTTTTGTGTGTTTGAGTGATCAGTAAATAACTTGTTAAACAAAACGAAGAATTTAATAATCATGTTTTTGGGAATAATTCGTGGAAATTTTGGTCCCACATTTTTTTTTTTAAATATTCTCAGGAAGAAGCATTATGTACAAATAATTATTCGAAATAGTACACTGGGAGAGGAGATTATTGATAAGAAGTGTCTCATTTGTTAGATCTGTACCATTCACACTCATTTCGACAAGAGTTTGAATTTTCTCATTGCTAATTATGATTATATCCTTCATATGTCTCCTGTGGATAGAGAGACTTAAAAAAAATACTTCCAAAGCACCCAAGTTCATGCCAGTTGTAAAGGTCGACCAAGGGAAGGGTCTGAAACGATATCTTTTTCATTAACCATGCAGAAAGCAAGGAGAAGATACTGCACTATCCGTAAGGATTCTCAAGTATGATGATGAATTATGAGAAATTAATCTAACTTCAGCACAAATTTCACAAAGATGAATTCTTGTACATATGTTTCTTTTTAAATATTTTGAAAATTATAACCCGCATATATGCTGTATGTAAGCAATGTGCTTTCCAAAATAAAATTGTAACAAAATAAACTCAATGAGTAAGTATAAAATTCCATATATTCTGTTCAACTGTTCAAAATAAATAAAAACAGAGATAGAAATGTGCTTTTTTTTTGCGAAAAAACATCTCTTTTCTAAAAAAAAAAAAAATGAGAGAATATCTCACTGAATAAATAAATATAAAAAAACCTCTTTCTCTCAGTTTTTTTTTCCTCTGGTAAAAATGCAACTGAGCTGTCAAAAACATAAGTGCTTCTCACTGTGACCCAAAATTGTTTGTTGTTGTTACTTTGGTACAATGTACAAATGATTTACTATTCATAAGAGAGATACAATTGTAAACTCATTTTGCTGTTATTTTTAATGGTTGAATAATAGTTAGGACATTCGGAAAAAGGGAACTGGGTTCGAAATGGAACGCTATACAGCGGATAGATAGAGCAGATGATGAAAGAGAGATTGATCAAGATTTTAGTGTAGAAAAAAAAACCCAGCGTAAAAACCAGCGTGCTATATATATTATCTCATAACGAGAATCAAAAGTGCTACGATAATACACGCTGCATATAGTTTGTGGGTAAGATATCAATCACTAAACTATCATCAGAGAAATGGTTAATAATGGTATCAACATAATTCAACATTCACTAAATGCTTTTATCTCAATAATGTGGTAACAAAAATAATTGCTAATATTTTATCTGTCTTCTAATACCTTCAACTATTTTATCTGAATATTTTTAATTTATGAAATGAGCCTTTCTTTAGTGTCTGAATTAACAAAATTAAAATGTTTCCTGATTTTAGAATTAAAATAAAGAAAAAGACAAGACGCACTTTTTTTGCAAAGAAATATTTAAAAATAATTAAAAAAGAAATAACAAATAAATAGTTAAGAATTTTAAAATTAATTACGTATACCGTCAGTAAACCATAGAAAGAAATGTTTCAAGATGTTCACAGCGTTGAGTACGGATTAAATATGTACAAGATTTCAAATAGGAGGGCAATGTTGCCGCTGTTACTTTTTAATACATGATTCATAACTAAGCATCAGGATGAGGAAAGTACAGTTTGGCACCGATGTAATTTAAACTTCCAAATAACAATAGTGTGCCCAAAATAATTTGAAATATTTTTCTTTCAACGTGGCGTTGAGGACGGATATTCACAAAATGCAATATTATTCAGACAAATAAGAATTAACAACATCAAATGAACAGATTATTGAAAACAGCTTTTCCTCTCATTGGGAATACTCAGAAAAGACATAGAAAAACCGGGTTATTAAGGATGTAAATTTTTTGATTATTTGAATATTATTTAAAAGATTTTTTTCCCCTTTTTTTTTATTAAAAATCAATAAATAAAACATAAATAAAAGAATATTTTGATTTTTTTTTTTAATTAAAATATTTGAAACATTTCTTTTTCTATTTTACTTTTAAAGTTTTATATCAGTCGATAACATTTCGTGTTCAATGAAGAGGAAAAGAAAAGAAAAACAATTATTCAATATTCTAAAAAAAAAATCTGGGGGGACACTAAGTTTCAAATTGTTTCAATTTTATCAGCAGATACGTCTTTGTGTTTCTTGAACATTGTGAGTATACTATAGGGCGTTTGGTCTATTAAAAAATGGAAATTTGTTAATATGAACACTGTCTTTTAGTAAACTAAATTTAGTTGAACCGGTTTTGTTTTAATAAGTGATTTTTTTTTTTTTGGTAATGAACAACGAGGAAAACTCACTGGTATTTCCACTGAAAAAAACAACAACGTATTTTCTTAAGAAGCGACGAAAACCCTTGGATTAATTTTTTATCGGTCAAGGTTTTCAAATGATAATGGTTCTATGATTGTTTCCATCCTCCATTAAGAGAAGAACATGAAGAAGAATCAGACCTTTGGTGCCAAGGTCCTTTGGTGTACAATGTTTAACCCTGGGTTGACACCAATAAAGAACTTTTGTATAAAATTGAATCAATTTCAGCAAGTTAGGAAGTACTATTTTTCATTTTCTACTAAAATCAATAAAAGCAAAAATAGAAACAATAATAAACAACAATGATAAAAAGTCTAACGCTTAAAAGAGAAATTCATTTACAGCTATTATGTATGTACGAATTATTTACACAATTCGAATATTATTATGAACTTAGGAAAGAACTGCAACTTTTTAAGGTGGTAAAAATAGAGAAATAGTGGCATCACAAAACTACATTTTAGAGTATCAAAAAGATGGATTATTAGGGAAGTTAAATACGTTCAAGGGGATTTTATTTAAAAAAATCAAAAGACTTGCACCAAAATTGTGGTTCCTTTAAATAAATCACGAACAGAACAAAACAACGGATCACTAGATACCATTGATAAAAGATGTTTACCTTTAAGGAACCTAAAATGTACATCCATTTCGAGAAGAGTGTGATTTACAACGTTTTTGACCCAACCCATTTGCCTGATATTTTAGTCCTATTTAATACTTGGTGTGTTTTTCCTTAAACTTACTCAGTTGAGTTTAAGATTCATACATAAAAAGCTTGAATTTTACTTGAAATCACTGTTTTTAATTGATAGTCATATTTCTCTAATTTCATCATATAAATCCTTCATTTTTTGTAATGTTGCTTTTAATTCCCCTTTTTAATTCAAACACAGCTAAATGAAATAATAATAATATGCACAAATAATTTCACAAAATTAAAAAAAAAATATATAATAGAAAATATTTATAATTTTATGTATATATTTATTTATATAAAATATAAATTACAAATTAAAAAAAGAGTTTATTTAAAAAAAAAAAATACGTATACCAAAGTTGTGTACTGAGACATTAAATTAAAAAGTTCGTATAAATCAATATTAATAGTGAGATAATAATTAAAATTAATAATTATTTCTAATACAGAATTGTTGGATTTGTTTTAACTCGCCGCCGTTCAAAAATCAGAAAAATCAGAGTTTTTTGTAGACAAATTAATATATTTATTAATAGTTCTGGCATAGACTTATTAGAAAGATTTCAATTGACTTTAAACAACTTTTTATCTAATATAATTGGTATTTATCAGAATGGTGACAAGATTTTATTAAAAGTCAATTTATTAGGATTGATGTTCAGAGTTTAGTCTACACCATTTCTAACATTACAATTTGTTGTTTAATTATCATTATTATTTTTTTACTTACAATTTCAAAGACAAGAATTCATTTATTTTAATTATGTACATAATATTTATAAAATAGCTTCAAAATTTATTATCACTAAATATTGAAAAATAAAATAAAAATAATAAATATTATTGTTTTTATTTATTTTATTTTTAACAAAGAGAAATTATAATTAAGACAATGAAAATGATTCTATTTGATTTGCATAAATTTGTTTGTAACTTTATAACTAGAGAAAAACTGATCAATACATCACTTGGGGAAAGTCGAAGTGATAAATATTCTTATTACTAGTGAATGATTTTGTCACTTTCACCTTGACTATACCATAAATTCAAAATAATAATACAGGTAGATATCAACTACGATAAGAGGTAACTAACTATTGACATAAGAATACAAAACTGGGAACATTCACTTAAAATCATCTTTAATTTATTAAAAAAAAATATATATATATTCCAAAAGACAATGTCAGTTACATACATAATAATTGTTTCTCTTTGTCAAAAATTACAATAAAAAAAATTTACCTTGAAAAAAAAGTACAGGCTTGACAAATTATGAAAATTTAATCAAATGCCATATAATATTCTTTGGTCAATAATATTGATGACTGACCAAAATTATAAATTGATATTTCAGCCTGTAGATAATATTTTATTTTCAAGGTTTACTAATATTTTGACTGCACAAGATTTCTTGATTGTTTTTTTTAGGTTTTTTCTTCTTCTCCAAGTGTTATAAATCTGATGTTGGAAGCTGAGCAAGTGTGAGATTAATTGGAAATCGAAGTAATTTGTGAATGACATTGTCCCATGATTAATAAAATAAATGATTTTTTTTGTCTTAACATCTATTGGTGATTCGAGACGGGGGTTTTACCCTCCATTCACTCGAAACTTGCAAACCAGCTACCCACATTGACCTCACCCAGCCTGGGTTGGGCCGGAAAAATCGCCAGCATCACGAGGGCGCGAAACCACGTGGACACCCACTTGGTACAACCTCTCTGAACGTTGCCTAACTTCAGTGATCCACCGGGAACTGGTGTATTCAACGAACGTGCCATAGACGCTGGCTGAAGACATGTTTTACTATTGCTCATAGTGAAAACATTTAAATTTTCTCTTTTTTAAATAAATTATGAAAATCAATGTTACAATTAAGTTAAAAGTTTAATTTAAATCGCAGGTTGTTCAGACAAAAAAAATGACTTAATTGGAAAGTGTATAAACATAAACAGGTTGTGGACATAGTCTATACTTTACAATTTATTTTGTTTACTATTGCTCATGGTGAAAACAATAAAATTGTGAAGTTTTGTTGGATCAAATTGAATCTAAAATATTGATTTTGTTTTNTTAAAAGTTTAATTTAAATCGCAGGTTGTTCAGACAAAAAAAATGACTTAATTGGATAAAAGTGTGTAAACATAAACAGGTTGTGGACATAGTCTATACTTTACAATTTATTTTGTTTACTATTGCTCATGGTGAAAACAATAAAATTGTGAAGTTTTGTTGGATCAAATTGAATCTAAAATATTGATTTTGTTTTAGTAATTTACATTATTTATCATGTTGTGAGCAATAACAGTGAAAACCACATTAGGATCCTTTATTTGCTCAACTGCCAAGAAAAGGTTAGTTTGAATTTTGATAAACTTTTTCTATCATTTTGATTTCTCGTTCAAGAAAAAATCACGCAGTCAAAACATTAAAAGAAAAATCATACAAAAAAACATCAAACAACTGGTGAGATAATTAAAAATGTTTTTTTTTTTTTACTAAAATTACACAAAATAATCTATCTATGAACGCACCTTGACGAGATCAAGCAAAGAAAAAAATAATATTTTTTTTTTTAAAAAAAAACGGACGAGGTATGAGAGAAAAAGATGACGAACAATATACCATACAAGTGAGCCATAGAAGAGAGAGAAACAGGAAGTAGAGATGGATCTCACAATTTTGAAGACTTGATGAATATTGATGTTTAATATTAGGTTGGTTTTTAAGTTAAATGTGGCTGAAACATAGAAAAAAAACAAGTTGGGAATGTTAGATTTTTTAAAAAAAATTGGCTTAACGTCCCTTTAACATTCAAGAGGGGGTTTTACCATTCTGTTGGTCATTCAAGAGAGGATTTTACCCTCCATTCGCTGGAAACTTGCAAACCAGCTGCCCACATTGACCTCACACAGCCTGGGTTGGGCCCGAAAAAAGAGCAAACGATAAGCGGTGTTCCCAAGCGGTCACCCATCCAATACTGACCACGTCCGACGTTGCTTAACTTCAGTCGGGACGGGAACTGGTGTATGCAACGTGGTATTATCGTTGACTAGGAATGTTAGTGAAAAGTATGTAAATTAATGACCAAGCCAAGTTTGGTGTAGTTTTAATTTTTTAAATTAAATCAAAAACGGAACACTTAGGTACCAGAAACACTTGTAGTAGTAGCGGGTTTTCTCACGAAATCAACCGTTCTTCCCATTTATAGATGCATGATTAATTAAAATGGTAGAAACAGATTGATATGAGTTTACCGAAATGATTTTGATAGCCCTTGGCTGAAACTGTGATGATATGCGTTCATAAACCAGTAACACTTAGCCTAATTTACTTCGTAAGTTCATTTTCTCGATCAAATACCAGGTTGTTTTCGATATTACTATGGAGATCTACGAATTGCAACTAAAGCTTTCTAAATATGCATAGAGAGAACTCTTTCTAAGACTGCTGTCCGGTCGGAAATTTTTGAGAAATGAAAATGTCACGAAAAATGAGACAAATATTTTATTTTCGATTTTTCAATTTTCTTTGTCGCCCTCTGGATGTTAAATTCTTACCTGATTGACTACAGAAGGTGTCCATAATACTGAGGTAGATATTTTACCTGATTGACTACAGATGGTGTCCATAATACTGAGGTGGATATTTTACCTGATTGACTACAGATTGTGTCCATAATAATGAGGTGGATATTTTACCTGATTGACTACAGATGATGTCCATAATACTGAGGTGGATATCTTACCTGATTGGCTACAGATGGTGTCCATAATACTGAGGTGGATATTTTACCTGATTGATTACAGATGGTGTCCATAATACTGAGGTGGATATCTTACCCGATTGACTACAGGTGATGTCCATAATACTGAGGTGAATATATTATCTGTTTGACTACAGATTGCGTCCATAATACTGAGGTGGATATCTTACCTGATTGACTACAGATGGTGTCCATAATACTGAGGTGGATAATGGTATTCATTGTGAAAAGTGGGATCGCCTGGTCTGGCATGCATCATACTGGCTTGGGTATCCATCATGTAACCCATTGCTCCATCAGGACTATATGCACCACTGGGACCTGAAGCACAAAGAAATGTCGAGACATCAATTAGGGATTAAAGCAAACATTGGGCTGTGAAAGATACAGGTAATTTTTTTCTATCTCTTTTGTATCTACGTTTATTTGATTAAACTAGTTGTTCTATGAACTGTAGAACTCAGTCAGAATGGCCAACAGTAGGCCCCGGGTGGCCGGGACACCATCCTGTCTCATGGTAGCCAGATGTATGAGACTACAGCTCCAAACAAGTGGTTGTTCATTCTTGAAATTTGAGTGAGCTTTTTGACCAAACCAAGTCTGTTTAATTGTATATTCGTTCCACGATTGACTTGCCCGATATGGGCGAAACTTTAAAATGGACATTCATTACGTTCGTTAGCTGGGCCGCATTGGCCTTCATTATTTGAATGAGTTTTCTGACCAAACCAAGTCTGTTTAACTGTATATTGTTTCCACGATTGACTTGCCCGATATGGGCGAAACTTTAAAATGGACATTCATTACGTTCATTAGCTGGGCCGCCATGGCCTTCGTTATTTGAGTGAGGTCATTCTACAGACGATATTATCCAGTCATTGTCAAGAACGTTCGTTATATTTTGCGTAATAAATTTTAAACTTTACATCTTTTTAGCACAATAAGAGAAAACAACCCTAAAGTGTTAATATGTCTATAAATTATCTTAGAAGCAATAAAATAAAAGCCGTCAAAAGCGAAAGAAAAAATCCTTTTAAAAGAATTTCCATTTACTGTCATGTTTATTGAAAACTACATCAACTTTGCCATCTCCTGACAAAGGGTAGAAATGTCGTCGACATAATTAAAAACAAAAGACAGTAAAAAAAAAGTGTTTTTTATGAGTCATTAAATATGATTTTATGACGTAATAAATCCCCAACCCCCCCATTGTTATCTTGACGATACCGAACAAATTATCTCACAATTAAATAGAAACTGGAGAGGGAGAAATTGATTTCTCATTTAAAGGGGTAGGGACTCGTAACCCAGGGACTGGGAGGTTCGAGTTCTGGGCAGTACTTTTAATGCAATGTTTATCGAGGTACGATACCTAATTTAGGGGGGGGGGCACGTGCCCCCGTGCCCTCCCCGCGCATGGGTTCGTACCTAAAGTGTAATAATACACACCTATTAAAAAGAGTACAGATTTAGGACACAGGAGATAAGGGTCTGACTTCGTGAACCAACAATTTTTCCCTAAATTACTTTTCTTCCCACGTATTTTTCCCGTAATGCATGGGAAAAATCCCAACCCCGTGTTTTACGATCGTACAATATCTACAGAGGCACGATATGTGGTTTTATACTATTCCTTAGCCAGCGTCTATGGCACGTTGAATACAACAGTTTTCGTTAGATCACTGAAGTTAAGCAACGTCCAGTGAGGTTGTACCATGTGGGTGTCCAAGTGGATTCGCGCCCTAGTGAAGCAGGCTATTTTTCCGGCCCAACCCAGGCTAGGTGAGGTCAATGTGGGTAGCTGGTTTGCAAGTTTCCAGCGAATGGAGGGTAAAACCCACGTCTTGAATGACCAACAGATGTTAAAAAGACGTTAAGTCAAAAAAAAAAAAATACTATTCCTTACGTTTGCGCTATATCCCCCCAAGCAGAGAGGTTAAAAAAACTTTTGAACGATTATGCCTCGAATGCATGCTCAGTGATAAGGTGACTAAGTCAATTTTGCCTAAATGGGGATATATAGATTTGAATGGGGATATTTTGAATGCATGCTCAATGATAAGGTCACTAAGTAAATTTTGGAAAAAAATGGGGATATATAGATTTAAATGGGGATATATCGAATATATCTTTGTCCCAAATCTGTATGTACTCTTTGAATGTACTCTTTGTCCCAAATCTGTACGGGGATATATCGATACTCAGTGATAAGGTCACCAAGTCAATTTTCGCAAAAATGGGGATATATAGATTTGAATGGGGATATTTCGAATGCATGCTCAGTGATAAGGTCACTAAGTCAATTTTGGCCACAATGGGGATATATAGATTAAGTATTTGCCCCCTCAAATGTGAGAAAATATTTTTTAGGGAATTTTATTTTTCAATTTATTCTTTTTCTTTATTTTCTATTTAGGGTTTACGTTACCTTCCTTACTTGTACCATGCCGAAACCTTTTGTTCTGTGCCTACACTCTTTAGCTGTACACCTTTCCTAGAATAGGTTCGCTTGCTTTTCACAGTATCCTTAATTAGAAACAGCAATTTGCGGATGACTTTCCATCTTAAACGTTGGATGCCTTTCCTAACACCAAACTTCTGTAACACCAAAACGGGCTGAGGACCGTCAACTAATGAAGCTGGCTTGTTTCCCTCGGTTGCTACATTTTATTATTCTTATTATCAACCATGAAAGTTTCTTTCAATATCACCATTATTGGGGAGTTATTTTTATACCGGGAACAAACAATGTTCCTGAGGTAATCCTGCCCTAACCTAACTTAAAACTTTTCTTAAAATGTGGGCTGTTCCTATTACGGCCGTTTTCTGCAATTCTTCTNTTTTATAGATAGTTATAGTTATAAAGACGTCCAAATCAATTTTTGGTTTGTGTTATGTTTGTTGCATGACTTGATTACTCAACACACTCAATTACCTCTTGTCAATAGTAATTAATGATATAAGGGAACCTTGTAATATTTGATTGGGTCCCTCCCTAATGAAGTCTACTAACGAATCAGACATCAATCATGCTCGGCATCAGCCAAATGAGCACATACTTGCCATTTCAATGTGTACCCAATACTTATGGTGCCTCCCATTGTAGAATAATTACCAGTAGAAACTTCATTATTGAAACTGATATATATCGGAGAAAAAAATACAATTGTGAAAATTGAAAGGAAAATTATTTGTAAATTTGCAAGAAAAAATATTTGTAAATTGGAAGGAAAAATGATTTGTAAATTTGAAGAAAAAAAATCCTCTAAGTTAAGAAATAATTTGTAAATTGTACGGAGGAAAATATTTTATAAGATGCATGAAAAAATGATTTGTAAATTTTTAGGAAAAAAAAATATTTTTTAAATTGTTCTAAATTTATATTCTAAATTTTTGTCAGGTTGATTTTTGTTCTTTTTTTAAATCATATTTTCCAAAATTTGGTGTTTTCCTGGCTACGAAAAAAAAAAAAAAAATGGANCGAAAAAAAAAACGAATGGATAATATGTTATTAGGAACTTACAATCTGATCTTATTTTGATTCAAAAATATTTTTTCAAAAATAAAATATTCATGAACTTCTCAAAAACCAAAGTTATGATTAGGCAACGATCATACCACGTTAAATACACCAGTTCCCGTGAGATCACTGAAGTTAAGCAACGTCCGGGCGTGGTCAGTACTTGGATGGGTGACCGCTTGGGAACACCACGTATCGTTGGCTCTTTCCGGCCCAACCCAGGCTGGGTGAGGTCAATGTGGGTAGCTGGTTTGCAAGTTTCCAGCGAATGGA
>CM022878.1:2025119-2035175 GCA_012654025.1 Pachypsylla venusta | reverse complement strand
GAAGGCAAGATGAAAAATTGAATTTCAAGTCTGTAGCATTAATAGTTTCGGCTCTAGGTTGATCAGTCACTCAGGACATTGCCTTTTATATATATAAAGATATCCACCAACATCTTGAGAATGACATTGCAAGTTTTACACCACCAGGCAACCATTCCAAAAAATATAAATTAAATTCCACTGATATGGATAGAGATCTTATATGAAGTTAAGTGCTGCCAATCAATCGCTTTCCGGTTCCTGTCATAGTAAATTAATTTAATTGTAAACACTGCTTGGTCATTCCATATTGGGAAGGCAAGATAACAAATTAGTAATTGAGACGACACTTACAAGATTTTAATCTCGGGGATAGACAGCAAATCTTGTAATCAAAATTTATCTTGGAAGTAGCAGTTGTTATGCGTACCCAGTTGGAGAAAAAAAACTGAAGACGATTTTTGGTTTAAATGAGAGCTTAAAAAATAGCCACGAAATGGGGCATACATTTACCAAATTTCATCAACGTAGCGTTAATAGCGCGGGCGAACGGATTTTCTCCGTTTGATTTTTGAATTCTACGTACCTTGAAACGTAGGGGGGGGAAGGATTTTTTGATTTTTTTTTCTCGTGACGATTTCAAAGGTTCATTATTGAAAATAATCAAACAAAATTATAATAAATGTGAAAGTACTTACGCCAAGAATCCTGTCAGTGAGAATAATTTTATGAATGACTACCACTTACCTAAAACAAACAGAAATCAATCAATCAATAAAACATAGGTTAATCTTGTCTTATCGCTAAGGACCTTATAAAAGAAGGGAATTAAGATCTTCAAGGAGCTGGCTAGCCATCATCGAAAATCTACCACAAAAGCGGCAGGTAAAATTATTCCTATTTTTTTTTACCACCCGCTCCCTTAATAAGGCTCTGTTGCTTATTTATTTTTGAGTACGCGACCCAAAACAACAAATATTATCAGCATTTACTTATTTGAGTTCTGGAAACCTTATTTTCCATTAAAAAAAGATGACAAAGGGGTTTCACCAAATCCCCCAAAAATATTCCAAATTCATTCTTCCCTGGAAAATCTTCCTTTCTTATTTGCAGCTTTAATATAAGACACGCTTTACATCTAAAAAAAAAAGAAGAATGTGTGAAAGCTTTTTCGTATGGAAATGTGGGGCACATATATCACACCGTTCCGTGACAGCGCAATTTTCCTTATCAAACTTTTCCAATGTTGCTTCTTCTTCGTCTGTTACCTCCTTCTTCTTTTTATTCTTTGTTCCTTGTCTTCAACATCATCGGCCACTCCTTCCATTTTCTCAATTGTTATTGCTACCAAGATATCAAAAATCTTTACTTTTTTCAACCTTCTTCTTTTTTAAATAGATGAATATGTTTTTTATTCTTAATTTTCTGCCCTAAGTTTACTTGTTCATATTTCTACCTTCTATCACATGATCTATTGTTGGGTTTATTTTCGTATGGGAAGCTGGTTTTCCTATGGAGAAGGTTGTTCCCCGTCTATCCGTTTCAGAGTTACTATANTTTTTTTTTTTTTTTTTTTTTTTTTTTTGGAAACTTAAATTTCAGGTATTATTTTGCAAGATGCTTTCCGGACTTTTAATAAATAATGCCACTTTAATATCTTATTTTTCTCTTAAATTAATAATGTACTTAAAGATCCCTTAATTATACCTAGGCTCCTGATAATGTTAAAAAGTTACAATATAATCTCATAAAAGTACAAATTTTTATGAAATCCAAAATATCTTCATGAAAATAAAAAAAATGACTGAACAAATCAGGAAAAAAAATCACAATTTAAGGAGTATATGTCTGTTAAGACCTCACTCTTATTTGGTGCAAAGAACAAATGAAAGCACATATCAGGCGTCTCCGTGGCAGAGTGCGCATCACACTCGGCTTGCACCATGGCGGTTCCTGGACGGGCCGAAAATTCGATAAAGATTATTTTCAAATTTTCTACTTATCTTATTTTNCGGCTAAAAAAAAAGGAAAAATTGTTAAAGTGTAGCTTAGGCTTAGTGGTATTGGAGTGATTGTTGAGAAATACCTTGTAATGCTATGATGGATACTAAAATTATGACATAATAAGATGAAGAAATATACATTATTATTATTTTATTATTTATTACAAATGAAAGCACTTTATCTGCTACACCCCCAATATAAGATCACCATTGTTTGTACGTATATCAATAAGATGATAAGCAAAAGTATATTTTTCGTTAGTTGCTGCTGTTTTTTTATTGTTTGGTTAACACCTGGACATTTTCTTTCCACTTTTACACCCACCATTGAAAAGCTTTCTATTTTTGGGCCCCTCTCTAACTTCTTGTTCAAAATTTAATGTTTTATTTTTGTATTTTTTCACTCAACCCTTTTTATTTCTGTTAATTCAACATTTTTTGTTGTTGTTATTTTCATTTTTAAATAACTTCTACCCCCACTTCCTTCATTCCTTTTCAAGCTATCATTTCTCACCCTTATTTTCTCTCCTAATTTCTTTCTAATATAAACATTTACTTTATCATTTCTGTCTCTCTCCCTACTTCTCCTTCGTCAAGTTCTTCCTTCCTTCTGTTTGGTTGTACTTTTTTTTCCTCTCTCTCCCTCTCTCCCATTATTTTCAATAGAACCCCATTAACTCATGTTTACACTAAATGGGCGTTAACAAATAAACTAAAAATGTTTATAGAAGAAGAAGAAAAAAAAAATGGTATACAAAAAAATACACCTGAAGCTTTTATCTGAACTTTTTTTTCCAGAAATCAAACAAAAGAAATAGTCAGAGAAAAGAAAGAAAGTCATTAGTGATTCGAATTGTTAATATATTTACTTTTCATTTGATGGCGTTTGCTTACAATTCGTTTGCTTTCTCTTTTGTATTTTCTTTTTCTAGAAATTCATCTGTTAGGTTCAAAATCCTTATCCTGATAATAGACCTACATTTCAGCCGATCGCCGTGGCCGAGTTGTTAAGAGCATTGACTCTTGGTCCGGAGGTTGTGGGTTCGAATCCCGCCCGGAGCGAAAATTTTCTAATCGAATTTTCTCGTTTCCGGAATGGCATGGCTGTAAAAAGGAGTGCCCTGAAGTAATGCGAACGCGGTTCCGGGGCATGACTTTTATTTCAAACAGGTATTAGAGTTCAAAAAGAAGATTGCTACTTGTGGCGTCTGTTCATCTGTATAATCGCCGATGACAAGAGAGTTAAGAGTTTCTCCCGGCTCCCGGCTCAACCCTCTTTAACATCCATTGGTCATTGGAGACGGGGAATTGGCTTCAATTTCAGTGATCCTACGGGAACTTGTGTATTCAATGTATCATGGACGATACATTGATTATATATACATACATATACTAGCTGTTTCGCCCGTGCTTTGCTACGGTCTATAGATTGGCACCTTAAAGGCATGGCCGTTCCTGTGCTAAGAGTATTCTATGATTTCTCTTTCAAAAATCGGAAGCTAATAATATTCTATGATTCCCCTTACAAAAATCCAAAAAACGGCCATAACTCGAAAACGGTTGGACCGTTTTTTGCGAACTATATTCCAAATTAAGGCTTAAGAGGCCACCTAAAACTTTCTCGCTTTGAGTTGATATGTTGTCGTGAACAAAATTTAAGATATCGGACCAACTGCAATCTATCTCTCCTTCTGATTCTACTGCAATCTATCTCTCCATCTGATTCTACTGCAATCTATCTCTCCATCTGATTCTACTGCAATCTATCTCTCCTTCTGATTCTACTGCAATCTATCTCTCCTTCTGATTCTACTGCAATCTATCTCTCCTTCTGATTTTACTGCAATCTATCTCTCCTTCTCATTCTACACTGCAATCTCCACAGCTTCAATTCTTTTCCCAATATAGTCTTCTGCCGAGAAGACTCTCTCAATAACTTTAAATGTAAACATTCTTGGTATACACAAACTATATTATCAAAGAATAAATACTTGTCCAAATAAATATTATTGTTAAGAAACATTTTTTGATATTCTATAATAATTTACTTAAAAATTATCTTCATTAAACTAAAAATTCCAAAACGAAAAATACCAAATTCCATAACATTCTCGTCAGTAAATTTATAAATCCTTTTCTTCAGATCAGATTGAGAAGATTATATAAAAGACATTCTTAATGATCACAAGAATGAAAAGAAAACAAGAATTAAAATATTAAAAGTTGTCAGACTGTTTGATGCAAGAAGTGAAATGGAGAAACGGAGATACCGAACAATTCCATGTGTGTGATTATTTATTGAATTCAAATTGAATGTAATATTTTAAGCAAGATTTATCATTTAATATTTTTTTATTTCCTAAAATTCCTCTGCTACGGGCATGTCTATATTTTTTTGTGATTTTTGGTTTATCATCTATTTAACATCTATTGGTCGTTCGGACAACTACGCACAATAACCCCGCCCAACCTGTGTTGGGCAGGACGGAAGAGGCCAGCATGACGAGGGCGCGAACATACGTGGTCACACACTTAGTAAAACTTTGCTGAAAATTGTTGAAATGTTAAATTCGCTTAGCTAAGCGGAACTAGTGTATTCAATGTTAGAGGAGACATCAGACATAAAGAATGAATATTATTCCCAGCGAAATTAAAAGCAAGACAACCATTGAAAGGATAATGAATGTAGACATGATGCTGTTTTACAATGGACGAGAAACTTTGTGAACAAATTAAGAATTCCAAAAATTATCAATAAGAAATCAATTGAAAAACTTATTTAAAAGATACGTTCTGAAATATTGGAAATACTCAGGAGATTATGGGAATGTTGATAAACACCGCTTTGAACGACGCCAGTGTCCACATATATTCAGAAATTGTGTGATGATGAGAGAAATATGTACAAAAAGTTCTAACGCTCGAGGAGATGAAGAAAATTTCCAGGGATAGGAAAAAGTCTACCTTTGGATCGAGCAATCTGACTCAATTTAACAGCAAAAGGAAAACGAGAAAGAAGAAGAATTGGTGGATGAGTAGAGGTTTGAACATACGAGTCTACCATTTAATATGGATGAGTAGAGATTTGATACCATTTAATATGGATGAGTAGAGGTTTGAACACGCGAGTCTACCTTTTAATATGGATGAGTAGACGTTTGAACACGCGAGTCTACCTTTTAATATGGATGAGTAGAGATTTGAACATACGAGTCTACCATTTAATATGGATGAGTAGAGATTTGAACACGCGAGTCTACCATTTAATATGGATGAGTAGAGGTTTGAACATACGAGTCTACCATTTAATATGGATGAGTAGAGATTTGAACACGCGAGTCTACCATTTAATATGCTGTTCATAACCAAAGTCATAATGGTTCTTGATTACTATGGAATGTTATCTGAAGTTTTTGAAAAGACTCCCTGCTGTTTGTCACGAAGGCATGGGGTCAGATAAGACCCACAAAAATAGATTTAGAAAGAAAAAAAAATATATAAGAAGTCATACGAGAAGTTGTTCAGAAAGTTTAATGTTTATCTGATGATCTATATATAAAAATCTTTCAAAATTATAAACTGATTACTGATTGGGCAAGAAATTCTAAGAGATATCAGAATCCTATACTGACAATTGGTTTGAATGTTCCAAAATTTTGACAGGTATTGGGGAACCTTAGAATTCTTGGCTTGGAAAGAAATTCTAGACTTGGAATGAAATTCTAGACTTCTCGTCATCTTATAATATAATACAAATAAAAAAAATGTCCAATTTTTGTACACGATTACAATACTTTATCTTCTATAGGAAGAGAAAGTAAAAATGGTAGTTTTTTTTATATAAAAGAAATAAAAATACGACTCAATACATCAATTCTCGTCAAAAAATGAATTTCAGGATGATCAGCTCAGTACTCAGATGGGAATGCTCTCATAGATAGCATGTATTTCGGGGCTCACTCAGAGTCATAATGACAACTGTGTAGGTGCTGTTGTTTGCAGCTACATGCAGAGAATACTCAGTTTTAAAATAGAAGCAATGAAATAAAATTTGTCAAAGACAACGGAAAAATTTTGTAAAATCTCACCACAATCTCACAAGGAGAAGTGAATTTTCTCATAACAGATTCTACTCAAAAGGGAACAAAATCCAAAAAATTCCGAATATCCTACCAAATTTTTTTGTCCTGTCAACCTACACGAGGAAGTTTAATTTAAAATTTTACAAATGAAATATTGGACTGTGTGTGTAATATTGTTCTCAATTTCTTTTACGAAAAAAGGTGTCTCTTTTCAAAACAGCAAATCTCACTTAATCCCACAACACAAAACTTTTTTTTTTCAAAAATGAAGAGGAAAAAGGACATATTCAGAAGTAAGATGTAATATCCTTCTAAAAACATTAAGGATCAACAGTGAAGCCCCTGTTTTTCATTTCCTGTTTGACAATAGTGTTCATTAAATAGGTGTTCGGTAGACGTTATTAGACTGTTTATATTGCTCCACAGAGAGCCCTTCTTGGGATCCCTGCTTCCTCTAGTTTTATTCTTTCCTCCTCGTAATGCTATGCAATTAGCTTCTCCTTCTTTCTTCTTTTGTGTGTTTTTTTTCCAACGTTTTTATTCTTTTTAAAGTAATTTTTTTTTCAACTTGAAATCTTTTATTAGGTATATATATATTTTTTTTATGTTTTTTGTAAACATTGAATAAAAATTAGCATGATGACAATTTTTATAGTTGTTAATCTGTGACCTCTGACTCAAATTCCGATACTATGTAAGGTAGCGTTATAACTATAAAATTTACTGTCAAGTGAAAAAAAAGTTGTTGTTTTTTTTTTAAAAAAAAAGGTTTTCTGTACAATATTACAAATATCTACAGTTTTTTTTACGTGTCCAAATTCATCACTAATTTTGGCAAATGTGTTTTTTCTTCAAATATCCTGCCAATAGAATGGATGCAGTATTTGTCAAGATCAGGTCTTTGTGTTCGTTCTAGATTGACACACTTGTTGTCTGCACTGTATACTCGTCGCATTAAATACTTGGTTAGTTTGGTTTGGCTAATGTAACATATTCGGAAAATCGTTCTCCTTTGAGCATAGTATATTTCATTATATTTTCGTCTTCTCCGTCTACAAGTGTTACACTGTTCCACCTAAAGTAAAAATGGTTCTGGAACAGTTTTTAAGTATTTTTATAATTGTTTCTAGATTCTCTTTTCCCATAGCTTCATATTCAATAACATCCTGACTAATATAATTCATTACCTCAGTTGTATTTTGATTTCTTTTTAATTATTTCTTTAAACATTTTGTTTAAGATAAGATCATCAACAACAACGAAAGAAACAAAGTTTGTTATGAATGTTTGGATGTCAACTGTGAACAAACACAATCTTTCATATTTCACGCATTTCTGATTATCTTTTGTGATTGTCACCACGCAGGAAGTGTTTGTTTGCTTGACAAGGTTTCGATATTTTCTGCTTGACAAGATGGGATTCTCTTAAGTTTTTGTAAACTTTGTTATTGTTATATTATTTGTTCATTGTCAGATATTGTTCGAAAGTTAATTTCTAAAATGGAACAAGTAATGAGATATTGTAATAAGAAATTGAAAAAAGTAAACTAAAATCCTAGTGCTTTGGAGAAGCAATAATGTAAATGTATATTTCCTTGTGTTATTATGTCACAATGTTTGTGGGCATCATAGCATTACAAGGTATTTTCCACATTAACTCCAATATCACTAAGCCTAAGCTACACTTTTAACAATTTCCTTATAATGCTACCACTTGGCGCTATTACCATAGCTACTCAATTGTCCTCAGGAGGCTGAGTTACCCCCAAACACAACCAGACCAAGTAGAAAATTTGAAAAAACCTTTTTCAAATTTTTGACCCGTCCGGGAATCGAACCCGGAACCTCCGTGGTGCAAGCCGAGTGTGATGCGCACCTATCTATCTATAATAATAAAACTCAATGTAACGATAAATGTGTGTGTGTATGTGTGTATCACTAATTGTTTAGCCAAAACTGTAAAAGATATCAAAAAATTGATAAGAATGGACCCCCGAAACCATAGGCTAAAACCTCAGGAAAAATATAAGAATTAAAAAATATCGAACCGTTTTCGAGTTACGGCCGATTTTTCGATTTTTGACCGAATTTAGCCGGTCATGGTCCGATATCTTAAATTTTGCCTCGACAACATATCAACTCATATTTGGAACATAGTTTGCAAAAAATGGTCCAACCGTTTACGAGTTATGGTCGTTTTACCGATTTTTGTAAGGGGAATCATGGAATACTATTAGCTTCCAATTTTTGAAAGGGAAATCATAGAATACTATTAGCACGGGAACGGCCATGCCTCTAAAGTCAAGCTTTAGACCGTAGCGAAGCATGGGCGGAAACAGCTAGTATTTATATATATAGAGAGAGAGGGATAATCTCGTTGTAATCAAGATCGGAAAAAATGGAAAACGAGTGGAAATCCTAGGAAATGCCAAGGCAAATTAAACAGAAGGATGCGGCATGGTAGAATATAGGAAGGCAAAGCCGACCGCAAATAGAATTGTGAAAACGTGAAGTTAAAGAAGAAGAATGATGACGACAAAGCCGAATATATTGAAATAATGATAGAAACAAAAAAAAATCAACAATGACCCAATTCGGTTACCATCTCATTTCAAATCACGTGACTATTCATCAACAACAACTTTCTGTAACCAAAATGAAAATGAAAACAAAAGTTTTATTTATAATAACACAATAATGATGTGAAACTCTTTGTTTACCTTGTCAAAACATTTCAAATCAAAGATGCATGAGCCAAGAGCCTCTAAATCGTGACTGGTACAACCTTCAACTAAATAATAATAATGGAGGCAGCCGCGCCACGCCATTTGCTTTTCTACACCACAAAGTTTTGTATTTTTTTGCCGTGCTTTACTCTTCGACTATTGCATGACTGACGTATGATCATGCATAAACACAACAATCATGTTCTTTGCTTTTTTTTTTTTTTTTTTTTTTTTTNGCTTTGCTTTTTTTTTGTTCTTTCTGTGGTAAATGTAGATAATTCAAACGAAAACTCGTTTGATGAAAATGAAGAAACGAATGAAATGTACAAGAAAATTATTCCGACAATCAAAAATAGAAGGATTTTCTATTATTAATAAAAAAAAACTTTCGTTTGACTCGATTGGGATCAAGGGTAGTTCCTAAAATCGAGGTGCAATGTAAAAGTTCATAAAATCGAGGTTGCCTTAAAATACAGAGAAAACAATAAAAACAAGGTAAATTTTCGATATTAAAGGTTTAGAAAGGTGTTTATGTTTTTTAAATGAACATTAAAATTACAGAACATGTTCAAATTGTCCTATTTTGTCTGAGGTTGAAAATAATCAGAGATCTTTGTTTGCTTTATTTTTTTAGCCCTTTTAACCAAAGCAAGATCTCGCATTTTTTTAAGCTGCAGGAGCTGTACAATTTCAGTTTCTGGTTGCTGCTCCAACCACTTAAACACCACGTCGAAGGCATTTAGAGCCTCGGTGGTTGAAGGAAGGAAAGGAGAGTCAGTATCATCATCATCTTCTTCTTCACCATTGCTCTCATTTGCCTGATTCACCTGGGTACAACTTTCAACAATCTCATCGTCTGAGTGGTTGGGTATCCTTCATCAAAGGAGTCTGAGTTGAACCATGCAACCATGTCCTCTTTTCGAGTTCATATAATGGAGAGTTCATATAATGGGAGTTCATAAAATCGAGGTTCTACTGTATATCAAAATCAAACTGTCCAATTGAAGCATTTAACCCCAATTTTAGAATTACGCAGAAGAAGAAAAATATTGGACATATTATACCAGACTACAAAATGAATTAGGGATGGGCTAGTCATCCACGAGTCGAGTCATAAATCGACTCAGGACTCGACTCACGAGTCGAATCATCTTTTTGAAATGAGTCGACTCTTCAAAGAGTCGACTTACGAGTAGCTTTTTTTTGTTGTTGACTGATAAAGATAATAAAGGGAGAAATATTTTTCCGGGTGTTTGTTGTTTACTG
>CM022878.1:1986611-1999111 GCA_012654025.1 Pachypsylla venusta | reverse complement strand
CGCCCAATTAGCACGACCCATTTTGAAAAGGGGAAAAATATTAAAGAAATATATTTTTTTTAAAGTGACTATCTGTTTGTCCGTGCTTCACTACGGTTACGAAATTCAGCAACAATATTTCGAGATTGCAATATTAAATCTTCTCAAGTTTGGATTTTTGGTGGAACTGATCCCCAGGGTGAGCACGGCTCTTATTTAAAAAATCAATATTTTACTCAAGGATATTACTCTTTGTACTGCGGAACATCTTCGAACTATTGTATTGATAGATTAAAAGCCAGCGTCTATGGAACTTTGAATACACCAATACCGATAGATCACTGAAGTTAAGCAACGCCCAGTGAGGTTGTGCAATGTGGGTGTTCACGTGGGTTTGCGCCCTCGTGATGCTGGCTATTTTTACGGCCAAACGCAGTCCGGGTGAGGTCAATGGGGGTAGTTGCTTTGCAAGTTTCATTCCAATGGAAGGTAAAACCCCCGTCTTGAATGACCAATAGATGTTAAAGTGACGTTAAGCCAAATTGAAAAAAAAGATAGATTAAGAAAGGAAAATATAAAGGATATCATGGGATTAAAAGAGGTGGGATTTTGGAAAAAGGGATTTTTCTTGTTCAGGATTCTCTGTGATATGCCGCACTCCTTATTAAGAAAGCGGCACCTGACAGAGAATCCTGGACACGAAACGAGGGATTTTCGAATACGCGGGATTTTTCCCATTTGCGGCTTGCAATTTGCAAAATTTCTCCGTCTCTCCGGCCGCCTCTTTTGTTTTATTTTTAACTTTTTATGTTTTCTTGTTAGCTTTATTGACATATTTTAACCCCTCCAGACAGGTTAGGAAACGTTTTTACGGCCATGCCTTGATGAGCAATCTTACTTGAGCACGATACTTTTTGAAAGTGAAAAAGGGGAAAAATATTAAGGATATCATGGGATTAAAAATGTTGGGACTTTTCTTGTCCTGGATTCTCTGTGATATGCCGCACTCCTTATTTACAATTTGGGGTCCGACTCCGGGGAGCACCGTAGGGTCCTCGAACAAGACAAAAGTCCCACGTTCAAAATATTTTTTCCGTTTGGGGAAAAAAAAATTTAGCTCAAGCAATATTGCTCATCAAGACATGGCCGTAAAAACGTTTCCTAACCTGTCGAGAGGGGTTAAAATATGTCAATAAAGCTCATGGGCGTACACAAGGGGGGGCTGGCCGGCTATAGCCCCCCCCCCCCGAAATTTTTTTCGAGATAAGCCATCAATTGTGAAACGCGAATGTATATCATCAAACCCTGTACTTCTTTTTCAATGTCACGCAGAAAACACTTTTTGAGAAAGGTTTACATAACAAAGTGCAAAGTTGGGGCGATTTAACTTTTTTTCTAAACATTTTCAAATTTTTAGTTACCTTAAAAATATGGTTGGTGGGATTTTTCCCGCAATGTGTCACGCCGCAGCGACAAAAATCCCATAACGACGGGACCGTACGGTTCTCCCCGAAGTCATATTCTACAATTTGTCGCATTGCGAAATTTTTTTGAGAAACTGCAAATTAGCAATTTTAGAAGACTTTGAACGAAAAATAAAAAAAATAAAGTTGATTAATTTTTGAAAAGAGAAGCAAGTTTTTAAATTGAATTATGTTTTAGATTGTGAGTGTAATAGCATGAAGACATTTTGATCGATAAGCACCAATTTGTGATTTTATATTTTTACAAACGTTGTTTGTTGTTTTTNACGCGTCAAAAATCCCACAACTATGAGACCCTACCGTTCTCCCCGGAGTCATATTCTACAATTTGTCGCATTGCGAAATTTTTTGAGAAACTGCAAATTAGCAATTTTAGAAGACTTTGAACGAAAAATAAAAAATAAAGTTGAGATTAATTTTTGAAAAGAGAAGCGAGTTTTTAAATTGAATTATGTTTTAGATTTTGAGTGTAATAGCATGAAGACATTTTGATCGATAAGCTACAGTTTGTGATTTTATATTTTTACAAACGTTGTTTGTTGTTTTTGAATATCAACACGAGTGAATCACATTCAACGGTATAAAGCCCAGAAGATACGTGGAACACTGAAAAAGAAGCTTGGTTTTTATATCCTGTTCCCGGTAACTTTTTTGTTCAAACGAGATAGATATCTTTTCTTTATATTTTTGATCTGATTTAATTCTAAATTTAAAATGGCTGATCAATTAACCGAAGAACAGATTGCTGAATTTAAAGAAGCATTTTCACTTTTTGATAAAGATGGTGATGGTACAATTACAACTAAAGAATTAGGTACTGTTATGAGATCTCTTGGACAAAATCCTACTGAAGCTGAATTACAAGATATGATCAATGAAGTAGATGCTGATGGAAATGGTACAATTGATTTTCCTGAATTTTTAACTATGATGGCAAGAAAAATGAAAGATACAGATAGTGAAGAAGAAATTCGAGAAGCTTTTCGTGTGTTTGATAAAGATGGAAATGGTTTTATAAGTGCGGCTGAATTAAGGCATGTTATGACGAATCTGGGTGAAAAATTAACAGATGAAGAAGTAGATGAAATGATAAGAGAAGCTGATATTGATGGAGATGGTCAAGTCAACTACGAAGAGTTTGTAACCATGATGACTTCAAAGTGAATTAATTGAAAATTTATGATTATGTGTGAATGTTTTGATACGGTAATTATATTGTAACACTGTCTGTTCAAATGGTCTATTAAAAAGAAAACCAACTTGATCTGTTCTACTCTTACTGTGTCACCTAATTTTTTCTTGGGTTTTAGATTTCTCTACAATTTGTTTTATTTGTGATAGTTTAAATTGTTGTTAACTAAGCCCAACAAAAATCGTGAGTTTTGAAAAGTTGAGCAAATCTGGTCAAAAAACATGCGTGTCAAAAATCACCATTTCAGAGTATAAGATTTTTTTTTTTTAACGCATGGCTTTGTTTGCTGTTGTCTTAGAACGATGTAACACCCTGTTCAGAAATGTATGGGGTATTCACTAAGTCCTGTCGGGTTTCAATATGGAATAATGTTATGGAATAAAATATAATGGAGCTGGTTTGCTCCCTGAAGCCAGGGAGCAAACCAGCTCCATTAGGTTACGCTCCTAAGCCCGCGTAAATACAGAAAGTGTTGTGTTAGGAAGGCATCGAGTCNGAGAGGTTAGGAAACGTTTTGATCGGCCATGCCTCGATTAAACTTGTTCTTCTCATAAAGTCGCTCCCTAAAAACTCTTGCGCTTTCTCCAAAGTTTCGTCGATTTTCAAGCAATAAAATTGTGAATTAAACATTTAAAAGTGAGTTTTCTCGTATTTTCCACCATTTAATAGTAAAAATTAACCTTCTACTTTCAAATAAACCACATTTTAAGTTTGTAAGTTGCTCGGAAAATAAATAACATTATCTGTCTGGTCCCTAAAAAACTCTGCTTCTAACCATTGATGAGAGGTCATGAGCAAAAAGCTAGTTTTCACGCAGTTTCAATTGGTTCTGTGAGAAGCAAGCTAGGGCTACCGTCCCAGAATAGAGTTACATCTAAAGAGAGTAGGCACCAAAGAAAAAGTCACGACATGGTAGAATTGATTAAAGCAGCCCCGACACCAAATAGAATTGAGAAAAGGTGAAGTTCAAGAAGTATCTTACATTTTATATCATTCAGTTGGATTTGTTTGATAAATCACATTGGGGATATGACTACATACCATTTTGTCTTCTTTAAATATCTATTCTAAATTTAGGTCTCCTCTTGGTGACATTGATTGGCTCCTGTGGACAGTTTTACGCTTGACTTCCCATACTAACTGTTCTCAAGCCATGATGATCTTTGTATATTATTAGAATGAACTAGTCAAGGCGTCGGTCGCAAAATTTAGCTGTGTCCGCATTTCTTGTGTAAATTAAGATGAATTTTCAGAAAATCTTTTTTTACTCGCGCTTTCACATGATAATAATAGTAAGCTACTTGTCAAATATCGCGAAAGGATAATTATTTTTAACTTTTTTAGGGTTCCGTACTTGAATATAAAAACGGAAAGCCTAATTATTGATTTTTACTTTCCTCTATTATCATTTTTTTATTTTATAATTTTTTCCCTGGTATTTATCAAGTTTGACAATTTTGGTTTTTTTATTTTCAATAATGACCAATTGACCACGACAAAAAAAAATAGCTCCCTCATTTTTTTGCTCAGACAGTGTGGCGTTGTTTACACTTAAATACAAAAATAATTATTATTGTATGTACTAGTAAGAATCTAACATGAACTTATGTTTTGAAATCTATGCCGTAGTTCAGAGTAATGTCTGTTCAAAATTTTGGTGACCCGTCGTTTGTAGAACGGGATATCTGACGGGGTGTAAACACTGGTGCTGTCTAGAACATGTCCCGAACTGCCGTGCGCTCAGATAGACCATATGAGTAGACCGCATTTTTCGTTGCTTTAATAAACAACAAATTTAGTTTTTTTTCTCTCACTTTTGTAAAAAATAATTTAATGATTTTTTATTTTGATTCAGTAGGTACGAGTTTAACCTTTGATTTTCTTTCATCTTAAAGTTTAAATAATCCAGCTATTGCTTTTCATGTAACGTTCAAGGTTGATGTATTGGGGCCTCATTTTTAAATTCGATAAAAAAATATTTCTTCTGTTTGTTTTTATTATATCTCTGTCAATCCCGGGATTAGATGGCGAATCCCGAGATCAATATTTCAGCAGTCATTTTCGGGTGGTAACTTGAGATCGTAATCTCTATGCAGTACTCATCATGGGATTAGTAGACATTAGCATGTGATGTGCCCTTTTGAATAATTTATCGTGCGATAAATTTGACTACAGTTCAAATTATGAAAGTTGAGACAGGGGCGGATACAGGTCTCCAGTTGAAGGGGAGGAGGGGGCGATCGAGGCTCCAAATTATAATCGACATAGAAGTCAGTAGTATTTATGAACATCAAATTTGAAAAAAATGTTTCGACGTTCAATTTTTTCAGGTCTGGGGGTGGCGATCGCCAATATGGCAATACGAATCGCTATCACCATTTACAAACGTTTCTGGCAACTGTGTGATCCAAACTCTTCTAACTGTATTTTAGATTTTAAGAGCTCGCAGACCCCTCAAATTTTAATAACTGTGTGCGCACTCACGATACATGCCCATTAAGTGGGCCTAGAAAAACGTCCTCACGATGACCGGTTCTACGCACCAGGACGACCTAGAACGCATATCATCACAGTTTTAGACAACGACCATCAAAATCTTTTCGGTCAACTCATATCAATCTTATNGTTTCTACCATTTTAATTAATCATGCATCTATAAATGGGAAGAACGGTTGATTTCGTGAGAAAAACCGCTGCTACAACTACAACAAAAAGTTTGTGGTCCACACGTGAGCTAAGATTCTGAATGCCTTTCGGAAAAGGAAATACGGTTGTCTCAACAATCAAAAAGTCGATGAATGACAGGTTAATCGCCATGCTAACATACTGTAGCGTCTATAGCGCGTTGAATAAATCAGTTTCCGCTAGATCACTGAAGTTAAGCAACGTCCAGCGAGGTTGTTCTATGTGGGTGTCCACGTAGTTTCGCGCCTTCGTGATGCTACTAGCTATTTTTCCGGTCCAACCCAGGCTGGTAAATTAAAAAAAAAAAACATACTGTAAATTTTGATTGTATAGTGTGCTCACTGATTGTCCGTGCCCAATTCAGTCGGTCGACAAAAATTTCTAGTGAACGCCTGGGCTAACAAACTGAATGCTTCTTGTAAAAGGGAATACGCGTGTCATTGCACGTGTCTATCTCTAAATACAGATTGAGTCATTTTAAAGGACATAGTCAAATATCTTGAAACCTGTTAATAGGAAGAAAAATTTCGATACAAATCCCGCTTACTTAGGACTTAGGTGGAAATTAAATGGTGACCTTGAATTTTTTCTCCAAGTTTGCCTTCACGGTTATTTTAAGGTCAACTTTTTTTTTTAAAAAAAAAACTATATTTTTTATTATAGTATTGAACTTTGTATGGGAAACAAAATATATCCAGCAAAATTGTGGTTTAATGACACAATGTGGAGGGGATTAATTGTAACAGTGGGAAGGATCAGGTGTGGTCATGGTCTGTGGCCCACCTATCTTTATAAAATGGGTATCAAAAACGATCCTCTTTGCACATGTGGTGAAGAGGGGAGCATAGATCATGTAATACTAGGATGTACAAAAAGAACAAACATAGATAGCTTTTATAGAAATATTAAAACTCATGTAATAACTTTTCCAATCAATGTTGCATACCTAACTACAAATGAAATATGTAGCAAAATCTTATACAGCTACATATTAAGAGAGGAGATAAGTATATAAACAAATTGTATNATATGAAGGAAAAATGAAAATAATTATTAATAAGTTTGAATGTTTAATTATTTTTTGTTCATTGGTTAAACATTTAAATAAATATGACTTCTGAGGCTAAATAAGTGCTGTATTTATGTTAAAAATGAAAATGTATATAATTATTATACTTTTTCTTCCTTCTGTTCATTAAATTTACTTTGAAATATAATATTTATATTCACGAGATAAAAATTTACTGAAATCAAAAAAGGTCCTGAGATACTTAGTGCTTAGGGCATCGCATACTTTAAATCCGGCACTGGATATTTGACAATGTCCTTTAAAATGACTCACCCTGTAAGGTGTACCGACTTTTTGAACGCTCTATCCCACAATAATCTAGTTTTATCTTGGACAGATTCTTTGCTAATGACTTTATTATCCTGAATGTCTATTTCAATTTTGGCACATCCAGAGGCGGTGCTGGTAAACTCAAAGATGGATTTGAAACTGACGACAAAGGTTTGATAATAATGGGTTCGCCTGATGGAGATTTTAAATTTGATTCGCTTGATATTGTAGGTTTCACTTTGTTTGCATCGGAAATTGGTTTTGGTAACTCAGGAAATTCGTAGCCAGTCAAATCTTTAGAAACTGAAATTAAAAGAAAACAAATAGATCAGATCTGTTCAAGGAAATTGGTTTTGGTAACTCAGGAAATTTGTAGCCAATTAAATTTTTAGAAACTGAAATTCAAAGAAATCAAATAGATTACACCTGTTCAAGGTAATTGGTTTTGGTAGCTCAGGAAATTCGTAGCCAATCAAATCTTTAGAAACTGAAATTAAAAGAAAACAAATAGATCAGATCTGTTCAAGGAAATTGGTTTTAGTAACTCAGGAAATTCTTAGCCAATTAAATCATTAGAAACTGAAATTAAAAGAAATCAAATAGATCAGATCTGTCCAAGGAAATTAGTTTTGGTAACTCAGGAAATTCTTAGCCAATTAAATCTTTAGAAACTGAAATTAAAAGAAATCAAATAGATCAGATCTGTTCAAGGAAATTAGTTTTGGTAGCTCAGGAAATTCGTAGCCACTTAAATCTTCAGAAACTGAAATTAAAAGAAATCAAATAGATCAGATCTGTTCAAGGAAATTAGTTTTGGTAGCTCAGGAAATTCTTAGCCAATTAATTCTTAGAAACTGAAATTAAAAGAAAAAAATCAAATAGATCAGATCTGTTCAAGGAAATTGGTTTTGGTAGCTCAGGAAATTCGTAGCCAATTAAATCTTTAGAAACTGAAATTAAAAAAAAATCAAATAGATCAGATCTGTTCAAGGAAATTGGTTTTGGTAGCTCAGGAAATTCGTAGCCAATCAAATCTTTAGAAACTGAAATTAAAAAAAATCAAATAGATCAGATCTGTTCAAGGAAATTATAACAAACTACGTAGCTGTTTACTCGTCCTTAGCTACGGATTTAAGGTACTTCTTTCTACCAATTAGATTAAAATCAGTGAACGTTCCACGCACTGGAACGCATACCATCACAGATCCAAACAAGGACCATCAAAACCTTTACGGTTACGGTAACCTTCAATCAACCTGTTTCATTTCTAGATTCATGTTTGAAACCCGAATCTAAAAGAAGTTAATGATTTCTCATCGCTACAACGACGTTAGACTGAAATCGGCTCTGGCCGGGAGAACTTTTTATTTTTTTGGTAGGAACTCCTAATCAGTGCGCCAGCCAAAGTTCCAAGTTAATTCGGGCGACTACCCTGTCTATGTTTACAAGAACTGTTTCATTTTTAATACTGCAAAAGAAATTTATATCGAATTTTAGTTCTCTATGATATTCGGAAATGATTCTACCTAAGTTCAGGTTTTTGGTGGTAAAAACGGCAAAAAAAATGGGGGGAGAAACTTGAATTTTTCATTTTTTATAGCATCATTATTATTTGGGGGAGGGGAGGCATTCCCGATCATTTTTCGTCATTTCCTACAGTTTCACCCAAAAGATAGAGAATCCTCCTCTTAAAAAGTGTTTTTTTTTCTACTTCCGCAAGTTGTGGTTTGCGAATTTACACACAGGGGATTTGCGCACAATTATGCGGGGTCAGTCTCACCTGTAATATTTTGTTTCTAATACTTCTCCTTATAAATCTTACAAAACATAAAAGTCATGCCTGCGGGCTCCTTTAAAACCGTAGATAATCGGTGACGGACGAATCCATTAGATGGGAGACTCGGAAAATTGATTTTTTGCTTCACAGGGCTGCGGAGCCAAGGAGCCGTGTGATTTTGTATAAAGCAGGTGGAGCCGGAACCCCTTTTTCTTATAAGGAGGAGCTGGAGCTAGAGTTTTTATCAACGGCTCCGCAGCCCTGCTCTTTAGCTTAGGTAAAGGACCTTTGTAAAAAAAAAAAAAAACTCGTTATCTTTAAGTAAAATAAATAACGTATGAACTTTGGCCCCCAAGATGGTTGGTTCTTCGTACCGGGGCTACCCGTGCCCTCAGGCACGGCCAAAGACCATCAACATCGTTCCGATGACAACTCACTGTGTTTTTCCTCCGTTGGACCCAGCTGTCCCCGTGTGCTGCGTCCGTCGTTTTTGGAGAAATTCAAGTGTCCTGGAGCAGTGGCGTAGCCAAACCGGGTGACACCCGGGGCGGATCTTCTTGGCGTCACCCCCCACCCCCCTCTAATATTAGTTTTCATTCATCTATATATACAAAAATCAATGTTTGTGTGTTCAAATAGGTCGCGGTCGCGAGGGGCGGAATGCTACCTTTAAGACAACCCACCCTTTTGTTTCCCCTTCTTCTATCTTCGTCGCCCTTAGATGCTTTCTTTCAGCACGGTAGAGATCAAAGCAATATTATAGGGGTACAGTAATTTTTCAAGTAGGGGAGCCTGGGCCTTTTTTGGAGGCAGTGCATTTTTTTGTCGCACCCTCCCTTAGATGCCTTCTTTCAGCACGGTAGAGATCAAAGCAATATTATAGGGGTACAGTAGTTCTTCAAGTAGGGGAGCCTGGGCCTTTTTTTGAGACAGTGCATTTTTTGTCACACCCTTCAGTGACCGGGTGTAACCCGGGATGTCACACCTCGAGGATGACACCCCGGGTGACTTCATATATTTGGTTAATTCTGACTCTTCGGCCACCGCAAGTTACCCTGGGAGGTGCCAGCGTGTCACCCCTACTCGGAAGTCCCCTTATAGGTAGCACTACCAGCGGTGTCCTCCTCAGGGGTGACACCCCTGGTAACATTTTTTTTTTTATATTGGTGGCTAATTTTGACCGGAGTGTCACCCCAAACAAGTCATCCCGACGGGGTGACACTTTTCGCCCACACATGAGTCAACCCCTCGAGATGACTGGAGGTGACTTCGGAGTCACCGTAAATTATTTGGTCGTAAAATCACAAGTGTCACTGAGACCCCGGGTGTTACTCGGGGTGATACCCGAGACGGACCGCCCCTGCCGCCCCCCCTAGCTACGCTACTGTCCTGGAGTTTCTATTTTATCCTGTTTGTGCTCACCTCCATTTAAGAAATGATATCCAACGAGTGCATACTTCTTTGCTTCACTAAATAATTCTCCACTATATTGATCAGCCTCCTTTGGATAAACTAATGAAGCCATTGCAAGACCTCCAGTTGCAGTGTAAATCAATTTCTTAAAGATGCCTTTTCTAATAGCGAATAAGAAACCAAGAAACGAAGATACTGTAATGGCACCTATTCTGGGTACCAAATTATCCTCATCTCTTAGAAAATCAATCTGAGCTGAAATCAAAATAAAAAAACTCTGCCAATGTGACACGTGGATTTATTATTTTTCTCGCAAAAAAAATCTCGTGACGATTCCAAATCTGGGGCGGAATTAGACCCTAAATTGCCAACGATCATACCACGNGTATAATATCAAATTTTGAGGGGGGGGTAATTTATTATTTTTTCGTGACTATTCCAAAGGTTCATTATTGAAAATAATAAACCAAAAAACTCTGCCAATGGTTTATTATTTTACTGGCTAAAAAATAACCCCCCACCCACCTTCAAAAGAACTGGGACATACTTAGAGCCTAAATTTAACATACATACTCGTAGGTACCAAATTTCAAGTCTCTGGCTCTTACATTTCTTTTTTAGACAGGATAAATCAAAACCGCTAAAAAGCGGACTTGGATGTCCACAGACGCCTCAGAAATATTTTTTAAAGGTAACATTAATAAAATAGTTTTCAAAAACGATCAAACCTGACAAACGGGTTTGTCATTCGTTTAAACCCTATCAGACTATTTAGATAAACATTTTGTCACTTTTGTGTTTGATATCAAAGCAGTCAAGGAAGTATCTGTGTATCAAGGAAGTGCAATGGCTTCTTAAATTTTTTAATTAAATTTAATCAAATGTATTTGCCGATCCAGTTTGGTACTGTTTGTAGTAAAAAAAAAAAATTGACAAAGTTTGGCATCATGACAAACACTGTGATACTACCTTAAGTCTCATGATGGGATTTTGTAAAAACATTCAGCATACTAATGACGGGTCTATACAATATAGTACTCGGTTAGAGACGAATATAAGTTTGCTCAGGTATGTACACTCTAAAAAAATTCCGCCCATGTGTCACATGGGTTACACGCGCGTACATAAGTACACGCACCCATTTTTTTCCTTACATTTTAGGTTTCAAGGTAGAATCCAAAAATTGAATAAAATAATCTGTCCGTTCGTTCGTGGCCTCTCGCACCCTGTAGATGTACACCGTGAATTTTCGTTACCCGTTACCCGAGTTGCACAAATACTCAAATGGACACATCCTTCTTCTTTAACTTCACCCTTTCCCAAATCGGAGGTTGGCGTTGCTTTCATTAATTCTACCACACCACAACCTTTTGTTCGGTGCCTACTCTCTTTAGCTGTAACACTTTTCTGGCACGGTAATCCTAGCTTACTTCTCACAGTATCAATTGAAACTGCGTAGAAACTAGGTGTTTGCTGATGATCTCTCATCATTGGTTTGAAGCAGAGTTTTTTTAAAGGCAGGATGCCCCTCCTAACATCAAACCTTCTGTATTTACACGGACATAGGACCGTCACCTAATGAAGTTGTTTTGCTCCCCTCGGTGGCTACACTCAAGTGGACATATCCCCCCGAATCTTCTGTATTTACACAGGCATAGGACCGTCACCTAATGAAGTTGGTTTGCTCCCCTCGGTGGCTACACTCAAGTGGACATATCCCCCCGAATCTTCTGTATTTACACGGGCATAGGACCGTCACCTAATGAAGTTGTTTTGCTCCCCTCAGTGGCTACACTCAAGCGGACATATCCCCCCGAATCTTCTGTATTTACACGGGCATAGGACCGTCACCTAATGAAGTTGGTTTGCTCCCCTCGGTGGCTACACTCAAGTGGACATATCCCCCCGAATCTTCTGTATTTACACGGGCATAGGACCGTCACCTAATGAAGTTGGTTTGCTCCCCTCGGTGGCTACACTTATATACATCTTACCACTCGTATGGGCAATGCCAGTATTGACCACATAGTATCCAGTATTGACAGCATGCTGGCTTTGTCCTAGAACATTCTGAATTTCTTTTCTGACGACGCTAATTCCATCCAGCAATACATTTGATTCCTCCTTGACTAGTGATGGAGATGGAGTAGTCTTTTTACTGCAAAATAACGAGATGATATTTTTAATTAATAATCAGTTGTTGTAGTGGTACCAATGTAGTCACCGAGAGGAGCAAACCAGCTTCATAAGGTGATGGTCCTAAGCCCTTGTAAATACAGAAAGTTTGATGTCAGGAAGGACATCCAGCCTTTAAAAAAACTCTGCTTCAAACCAAAGATATTAGGGGGGGGGGGCNGGGGGGGGGGTCCTACACCGGGCAGATGTGTTCAGGCAACTTTTTCCAAAAAAATATAGGTATATTTTTTTTTAGATATGGTATTTAGGATGTTTGTAGTCATTATGAAATAATTGAAAAAAAAAATTTATGTATCAACTACAATGAATTTGATGAGCCACGAGCGCTTTCGTCAGTTACGACATTCTCAAGTGAACTGAGGCTAGGTATGATGTATGATAGAGGATGCATGGTACAATATGAGATTATATCAAGATGGTGGGTGGGGGTATATT
>CM022878.1:1961907-1975617 GCA_012654025.1 Pachypsylla venusta | reverse complement strand
AAAGACCAGCGCCTGTTTCACCACAATTATAAGATCTGATCAAGTGTTACATCAAACTTCCTTCAACCGTATCCAGCAGACAAAGGTCCTCTCAAAGTCATATCTTAAAGGCATCCCACAATCCTGTCTCAAAACAACTTACAAACCTCTCACAGTATCAGTAGGCCTAAAGCAACAGGATAATTACTAATATCAAATCTCGACGACCTTTGGAAAAGGACATATTTTGGTGAATGCCGAACTTAGATTTGATATCTACTGTAAAATGTCATCCCGAACATAAAGAGTAACATAAATAAACAAATGATTGCAGAACCATCAAACTATCTAACTGCTGATCTCCTTCGTTTAAGTCGAAAACAAATGAGACTGGTCATTGGACTAATAACGAGACATTGTGGCCTCAGAAAACACCTACACAATATAGGAATCTTTAGGGAAAACCCATTGTGTACACTATGTGGGGAGGAAACAACCTCTCATGTGATCTTTGATTGCAGTAGCCCTCAATTGGAGAGTGAGTATCGTCGGGTCACTAAACCCCAGAGAGGAACTTGTCCAAAACAATCTGCGGTAAGAATACTGCTAAACTCTCTGAGCAGTTGAACCTTAGCTAGAAAAATAAGTTTAACCCAATACACAAATAGCCCATGAGGCTGAGGTGTAAGGATTCCAAACCTAAGGGGGTAAAGCTTAATGAAATGAATGAACATAAATAAATGAAATCATACTGATAGGGATAAGAGGAAACATTATTGTGAGTGCCCAACTATTACAAATCCGAGCCTTACTAATTTATGATACCTCCCACGCTATTGATAATCGATAATAGCTATCATGATCAAATAGCGATGTTCAGCTAAGTGTATGCAACTTTTAGCTGGAAGCTCTGAATATGTATAAGAGAAAACTGAGAGCATATTATACGAGAAGGAACTGGAAATATGTGAAGAGAATGTAAAGAACTGGAATAAAGAAGATAGAAAATTTGATTTTACAATTGTCAGGAAATAAAAGCAGCCGAAGAAAGGCGGCACAGGACAGGGCTAGCTTTTACAGTCATTTTTTTCTTTTTAAAAAAAGCACACATACAAAAAATTTGTGCACAGGCAGAATCAAAGATGTACTAAGGAATGTTTACAGCGTAAGCAATGTTGTGAGAATGATAGAAATATTCAAGTTAGGAAAATTTTTCATTCTCTGGTTCGACTCAACGATTCAGGTAATGACGATCACACTCTAAAAGGAAAATAGAAAGCATATTAAGCGAGCAGGAACCGAAAGTATGAATCGAATTATGTAAAGNAAGATAGAAAATTTGATTTTACAATTGTCAGGAAATAAAAGCAGTTGAAGATAGGCGGCACAGGACAGACCTAGATTTTAGTAATTTTTTTTTTTAAAAAAAAGCACACATACAAAAAATTTGTGCACAGGCAGAATCAAAGATGTACTAAGGAATGTTTACAGCGTAAGCAATGTTGTGAGAATGATAGAAATATTCAAGTTAGGAAAATTTTTCATTCTCTGGTTCGACTCAACGATTCAGGTAATGACGATCACACTCTAAAAGGAAAATAGAAAGCATATTAAGCGAGCAGGAACCGAAAGTATGAATCGAATTATGTAAAGAACCAGGATTATCAACCGGGCCAAAAAGTTCGGTACAAACGAAAATGGAAAGTATACGCAAACCGTTACAACACTTTTTTAATTCCGGGAAATGAAATACAGTAACGATGCGTTTGGATAACCAATTATGTACAACCAAAAAGAGGCAAATATTCTCAACAATCTACTTGTAGTTGCTATAAATTTATTTTCATTTTTCATAATGAAAACTGCAAATCTATTACAAATGGCAAAAAATATCATTTCGATGAACGTTTAGAGGAAAAAGTGTCTTTGACGTTGGTCAAACGGATGTTTTACTCGATTTTTGGATTTGACGTACCCAAAAGTAAAACAAATCAAATTTAAGGGAAAGGTATTTTGATCGAGATCAATTCTAAAGGTTCTTCTTTCTTCTTGTGGTTGCATCTCCGTTTCCGAAGGTTGCTATACATTATGTATACTTTCTTTCCATAAAACTCGATCCTCTGCCATCCTCTTCACCTCTCCACATGACGCCGCGTGTATCCATTTTTTAATATCATCTATCCACTTCCTTCTTTGTTTTCCCTTGTCTTTTCTTCCACCCACTTTACCATCCATGATTTCAAGTAACAAAAGACCATCTGAACCCTTAGAATATGACCAGCATACGCAAGTTTACGTTGTTTGATTATTTTCAACAGTTCAAATTTTTCCTTCCCAATTCTTCTTAATACTTCATTATTGGTTATTTTGTCCTTCCAATATATTCTGAGAATCCTCCTGTAACACCAGATTTCAAAGGATGTTATCAAGTGTCCTAGCTTTACAGCCGTATGTCATAACAGAGTATAAATAATTTCAGTAATCTTAACTTGGTGAACTTGCAAATGTTTCTTCTCACCATTAAAGGTTCATTACCGAAAATAATGTGCAAAATTTGGAGCAATTCCGTTTTCAGAATCATTTTATTTCATACCTATCATTAGTTATACCGATCTAATAAATAATTTAAGAGCCGCTCACTATGGTAAGTACATGTAAGCAAGTTTTAAAATTGCATGTACGTAATAAATAAATTCAAAATATGACAGGTAGAATGCGCCCTGTCAGCTTTTCTATTTCCCATGTGGCTTTTATTTCATTTTTTTCTTTTCTTCTTTCTCAAAATCTTCTTCTTCTCCATCCGCAGTTGCTTTTATTATCTTTTCCTTTTGCTTCTATTATCTTTTCCTTTTTGTATAATTTTCGCCCCATTCGTTATATTTCAATCTTGATCTTATGCTTTCCACCAACTCGATTTTTTCCATTTCTAATAATTCATCCAATGTAGAATTCATAATTGGACCAATTGTTTTGTATTTGGCAAGGAATATGAAGTGTTATTTTATCTAATATATAAAATTTTCGTGTCGCGGTGTTTGTTACCATACTCCTCCAAAACGGCTTAACCGATTTTAATGAAATTTTGTATGTACATTCGGTAGATCTGCGAATATTAGATTTTTATCTATAATTTAATAGAATTGAACAACAAATTTGTTTGGGTAGAACGTGTTGGGAGTAGTATTGGGTTAGATTCCAAAAAAAATAAAATGCGTGTTGAAGTCTGCGCAAGGTTATGCTGGTTCGCAGACCCAGCATTTTTTTTTTTTTTTTTTTGGAACCAAACCCAATACAATTTAACAACCCGTTACTACTCCCCATGTCCTCCCATCTTCTCGAAACGAAGTTCGGGTACTCAGCTAGAGTAATTCTATACATTTCATGAAATATTCTTCTTTCCCCAGCGTGCTCAATATCGAAACAGCATTACCCATTTGTATTTCCAGGCCTATCATTATACTGCTCTATACTTGTGTCTTGCACTAATTTTAAAGCCCTGAATTTTTCCTTCAATCGATCAATATAGGCATACTTTGTTTTTAATATATATTTTTCTCTTGATAATCTCTAGGTAGGTAAAAGATATCCCTTGGTAGTTAAAAGATATCCCTTCGTGAACCTTCTATGCAAACATGAGCTGTGAGTATATTGTAATTATTTTTTCTTAACATGCGTTTACTGATTATATTAAATTTTCTCCATCATGAACTCGTAATTATCCTTATAATATATGATACAAATTAGAAAGTCAGGTTGTCTTGGAAAGGAGAACTTTTTTATATAGAAAAAATGTTAACCCGTATATTGCCAGTGTTCAAATTATAATAAAGGGAAAAAATGTCGTGCTTACAATGTAAGAACTTAGAGTTTACTCCCTTTGTAGCACACGAGCGTGCGGGGAACTACGATCAAAGCTCAGGAAGACCCAAACATACAAAGTCCCTTCAGATTCAAATATCCAAACTATTTAGATGATTTTTCAATGGAATAAGTTTGTATTAGTGTAATAGTTATGGATGAGTGTTATCTTGATTTTTATTCCTAAATGAATGGATTTTTGCACATCTGAATGAGGTCAAATAAAAAAAATCNTTTTTTTAAAAAAAAAGTGTAATAGTTATGGATGTGTGTTATCTTGATTTTTATTCCTAAATGAATGGATTTTTGCACATCTGAATGAGGTCAAATAAAAAAATTCTTAAATCTATTCATAAAGGATGAAAAAATTATAAAAAATGTTCTTCACAAAGGTTGATAGTTTCAATTAATGACAGTTGACCAAGAAAAGAAAGATATATACGAACACTGTATTCCCTAGCAAAATGATAGTATAAACAAAATAATAGGTATATGTTCATGGGAACTCGCTGAGGATTAACACAATTCTTCGAAGAATTTAGAAAAAAATAAATCAAAATACCACGAGGTGCAACAGAAGAAATTGTTATTGCGACCAGCCGAGGAGTCTATAAAAAGAAATAGAAGCGCTGTGCCGTAAGGCAAAGACAAAAGCCATGTCAGCTGTAGATGCGTTTTGGAATATACTCGTATGTTTACTTTCTTTCTAATATCTATGTGCAGTACCTGATAAGGAAAGAATCACACATCCGAACAATGCCGGCAAACCTGTTCTTCCAGGCAGTTGAAGGAACATGTCACCAAAATTATGAAATCAGTGATTAATAGGAGATCATCAATATGTTGGTTCTACCTCCTAGGCCGGCCATACACGCAACGACAAGTCTGTACAGACTTGTCTGTACAGACTTATCTGTACAGACAAATCTGTCGTGTATGGCAGGGAAAAATTATTTCCCATCAGATTAAATATTTCGCCATATAAATCCCGTGTACTGTAAGATATATAACTCTTTCATTTGTTTGATTTTTGTTTCAAAATATTGTTTGCTATCGTCATTCTATTTCTAGACAGATTTACCATTGTCATTATCTCTGCTATATTTAATTGAACCAGTATTTCTCCAAATGAATCTCATTATAGGAGGACGGCTACCATGGGGATCCTCATGGGTACAAATTCCAACAAGTTTCTTTCCTATCCTATATCAAACTATAGGCAGGATTTCGGACAGAATTTTAGGATCTCGTTTAGAAAATGTCGAGTGTGTGGTAAGGGTACTTCACAATTTTTGTAGGTATCACAGCATTTCTATGAACCTCATGTACTGCATTTCTATGAACCTCAAGTACTAATATTAATCTTATAAATCTTCCACCAGACCAAATCTTTTTATTCTGGGTGTAATGCCGCCACTTGTGCTGCTCGCATTAAAGTAGTTACTCAAGAGTACTCACAAGGCTGAATTAACCGCAAAGTCACAAGTACTAGTTCAAAAATTTTCCGACCCCGCCGAAAATTGAACTCGAGTTCAATTGTAATGGTGTGAACTCAAGGCTAATGTGATACTAGATAAGGAAGACCATGTACTAATAATCTCATAAATCTTCCACCAGACCAAATCTTATTATTCTGGGTGTAATGCCGCCGCTAGTGCTCCTCGCATTAAAGTAGTTACTCAATAGTACTCACAAGGCTGAATTCACCGCAAAGTCACAAGTACTATTTCGAAAATTTTCCGACCCCGCCGGAAATTGAACTCGGGTTCAATTGTAATAGTGTGAACTCAAGGCTAATGTGATACTACACCAGGAAGATCATGTACTAATAATCTCATAAATCTTCCACGAGACCAAATCTTTTTATTCTGGGTGTAATGCCGCCACTTGTGCTACTCGCATTAAAGTAGTTACTCAATAGTACTCACAAGGCTGAATCCACCGCAAAGTCACAAGTACTAGTTCGAAAATTTTCCAACCCCGCCGGAAATTGAACTCGGGTTCAATTGTAATGGTGTGAACTCAAGGCTAATGTGATACTAGACCAGGAAGACCAATTGAAACTCTCCCGTTACAAGTGACAGTGCCGTGAGCTCACAGTGATGCACTTGTCACGTGCCGGTCTAGTATGAACATGTTCCTTCAACTGCCTGGAAGAATATGCTCCCTAAGTCATTCAACATTCCAAAATTCTCTACTTACAAGTTGAATGACAAATTTTTTGATGAATAAGTTTGTGAAATACAAATATAACAACATCAAACAAAAAGAGAACGAACACAAAGTCACACATGACAATTCAAAAAAAAACTTACAAATAAAAAAAAAGTTGTTGGAAAAATAAAAATGAGACTAATAAAAGAAAAAGGCAACAAGAATGTGGTTGTGACGAACAATAATCAAACATCAATAAACTGAAATGTAATAGACGCCTTTATTGATAAAAACATGCAACAATGGAGGGGAAAACGGGAAATTTGGTGGTGGGTATTTCAATAATAAACAGTGCGAGACATCGTTTTCAATTGACTTTTCTAAAGGAATTTTTTTCACCTTACAAAAAATATATTAAAGTTTTCCTTTCCCCAAACAAAACTTTTTTTTTTGTACACCGTTCCCTTTTCAAGGAAATCAAAAGATTTATGTTAAGAACTGGCTTGGAATATTTTTACTTAAAATTGAGTAGGAATAAAACTCAAGGGATGGTGTAGAAATGCAAGAATAAAAAAAAAAACATTCAACGATCAATATTCTTCCGTTAAAATGCTAAGGTCATGTCTGGGTTTTTCAATATTCTGAAGATATGTATTTTAGATAAATAGTATTATTTGGGATTTTTTTTTTTTTTTTTTTNTTTGTTTTTTTTTTTTTTTTTTTTTGCTTATACGTCTCTTTAATATTTATTGGTCGTTCGATGCGGGGGGTTTACTCACCATTCGCTGGAAACTTAAAACCAGCTACTCACATTGACCTCATCCAGCGGGGGTTGTGCCGGGTTGAGGTGTTTGGTTCTTCATAACAATCTCTGAACTTATGTATACGCATTTTTAAAAAAATTCTTCATTCCAGGAGTAGCCATTACGAGGGCGAGAACCTACGTGGTCAACCATTAAGTAAAACATCGCTCTTTTTACAATCCTTTAAGTGATTCTTATCCTAATATAATACCCCGCGCCATTTTTTTTGTGATGCGGTGCGGTGATGTACTAGAGGTGCAATATGTCTTCAGACTTACAATGCAGACTTATAATTATTAACCTAACAACTTCTCAAAGATCCCGGTTTAGTTGTTTTGCATTCATTCTTTCATGCCTTAATAAAACTCAAGTTCATACCGTACTATTAAAATAATAATTAAAAACAATTGAAATAGACAAAAGTATAAACAAAAGAATGAAAACATTAATCAAAAGGTGGAGGAGTGACAACAGAAAGATATAATAAAATTCAAAACAATATTAATATTCAAACATGATCATGTAGATGAAGGGAAGGTCAGTGAGGACGAATTCTACAAGAATAGAGTTGGACGTCGTGGAAGAAGACACAACACATGATGTGGCACTGACGGTTCCAGTGGAAGGAGCCACGCCGCACCTTGTGGAATTGAGGGAGATGGGAGAGAATGTCAGCTAGGAAGAGTGACAACAGAAAGATATAATAAAATTCAAAACAATATTAATATTCAAACATGATCATGTAGATGAAGGGAAGGTCAGTGAGGACGAATTCTACAAGAATAGAGTTGGACGTCTTGGAAGAAGACACAACACATGTTGTGGCACTGACGGTTCCCGTGGAGGAAGCCACGCCGCACCTTGTGGAATTGAGGGAGATGGGAGAGAATGTCAGCTAGAAAGAATTAATCAAGGATAGATTAATTAGAGTGGACGTACACACGATGGGACTTGTGGAACTCAGGGTGCTAGTGGAAGAAGACACAACGCAATTGTGTAAAATAGGGTGTCGGGAAGATTGTGGGAAGGGCAGCGAGGAATTATTAATAAAGAATTCTTAAAGAATAGATTAAGACTTAGTGGAAGAAGACACAGCACATGTTGTGGCACTGAGGGTGCCAGTGGAAAAAGACACAACGCAGCTTGTGTAAGATAGGGTGTCGAGAAGATTGTGGGAAGGGCAGCGAGGAATTATTAATAAAGAATTCTTAAAGAATAGAATTGGACTTAGTGGCGGAAGACACGTCAACCCATAGTAAACAATAAGAAATTTGAAAGGTCAAGAGGAAAACAAATCCTATAATGGAATACGCTAAACAGAAAAAAATGACAACCATAGGACATTCACTAAGATATGGAATTATGCTAACTTCGATAAAATAGAGGAAAGAAATGAAAAGATTGGCGGAAAATAGAGAATGTTGGAAGACTACAGAAATGAGAAAACTAGTTGGGGTATCTGAGAACCTCAGAACTCAGAATGATCAAAATAGGAACAACCTGCTTTGGATTCAGATGGCAATAATTAACATTGCTAATACCAAAACAAGAAAGTCATCAATAAATATGTAATTAAAAAAAAATTGAAATTCTCAAGGATATTCTAACCATAATAACAATGTACGTTATATTACATTCTACCAATGACCAATCACAAACATGCACTTAACTAATTCCAACATTCCCTCTGTATTTAGTGAATAGTATAATTTGCGGAGGTTGTTGATCAACATAAAAACATCAACAAAAATTGCAATAAATTTTGACGATAATTGAGAGAGGAGACGACTTGGTTGAATTTTAAAAAAAAACTTGGGAAGAAAATTATATACAAGAATGATGATAAAGAAAATGAAGAAGAAGAAGATGAGATGGTAAGAGAGATGGAGAGAGTATCGTGTTCCTTGTCAACACTTCTAATATTATTATTGAAAGCAACCTACTCACACACAAACAAAATTACCACTCATTGAAACAATAAATAGCTTTACCCAAGACTGCAACACACTTACTCGGGAAAAAACATTGCTCGGAATTTACAAAATATGCGTCAAAAACAATGGATACATGGTGTTGACAGGCAAAATCTCTAACAAAAAAAAAAATTGTGGAAAATTTGATGGAAGNTCTCTAACAAAAAAAAAATTGTGGAAAATTTGATGGAAGAAAGTTGTGTCAAAAGTTAAGAAATTGAAGGTCCTCGTAACACATCCAAATCAGAAATTTAAATATTCAAAGATTTTGTAGGATATGGGTTTCTAAAACAAATATTTCTAATCGAAAATTAACAGCAAAAGAGGAATTGGTGAAAGGGGAATATTCTGATGACTTTCAAACTTGAGACCCTGGATCAACAAAATCTCAGCAGAACTATTCTGGATTGTACCTAGAAAAGGTAAAATTACAATATCGCCACCAACATTGGGAACGGATTGATAATCAAAGCAGAAGTATCTTTTTGCTAATTAACTTTTGACTCATGTTAATACTAACACTGGTTTGAGATATATTGATAAAATAGAGAGTGAAAATTTGAAAATTTCAAATCTGAAAATGTTCTTTTTGCTCCTGATATGTGAAGAACATTGCGTATTAGAAAAGGAAATAATGATTCGAATCCATTCAAAGAATGACAACAATTTTATCCAATTCGAGCAAGCACATTAAGTATGGAAAGATGTTGAATAATATGAATATGAATATTGAATAAAGATAACATATACCCACACACCAACACACATACATTAACTTGAACCTAAACCATGACTAGAATATCATACGCCTTAATTAAAATCTAAGAAGAAACAAATAAGATTACTTACGATGAGAACAACACACAAAATATACAAATCAGAACAAATGTTAAAAGTCGACAAACTTTTGGCACGAGAGTATCGCTGACACTGTAACGGTACTCCTTTGGACATTCATGGCCAGACATAAATCAAAAAAAAAAAAAAAAAAAGAAGCAAAATAAATTATTCCCCATTTTCCAGAGACTTTAGTAGTGTCACATTGATGTTCATTGAACTGAAACAAAAACTCAAAATCTCTGGGTCCCCTTTGGAATCTTGAAAGTCCATAGAGACTTAGGGGGATACAATTTGCTTCGAATGAATGCCTTTGTTCATTGTAAATTGTCAATCCCGCATACATATATGTAGATATATATTTCGAACTTCCCTTACTTCTCATTTTCAGCTAGAAAGAGGAAGCCTATATGCATCATTTTGCAAGGGTCGTTCATAAAGTCCTTAGATTAAGTAACGTTTGTTTTTAGTTAATACCACCAGATTAATATTAAATTTTCACTGATATTCATCACGTTTTTTCGATTATTTATTAGAATCAAAACCATCAAAAAATGTCGTCTGCTTAACTTGACTCTCAAAATTAAAAAATGGTTCAACAAAAACGATTTGATCAGAAAGAAGATCTTCAACATTCAAAGAAATGGCTCTCTTGTGAACCATCTAAGAATCTACATCTTAAGGGGTCTAAAAATGTTGGGGAACGTGTGGGAAATGTTTATTAATAACCTCAATGGAGATTCTGTTGAAAAATAAAACAAAATCTAGGAATTATTGACAGAGAGCGAACATTCTAGTGCTATATGATCACCGATAGAGACTTAGGGGGATACAATGATTGATACAATGATACAAGATCACAGACATACACTTTTCCACAAAAACTGGAACCATAAACTGATTATAGACACTCTCAGGGGTCAAAACAGACTTGATATCTCAAAAGAACAAAATTAGTTCTAGTTTCAACACCATCGTGAAATCTACCTTTCCACTCAGTTAAACGGCTGATAAAACTGCAAAGCCATAAATACCACAAACAATGGATAATCCAAGCAGGAAAAGAGATGGAAAGACCTCACAGTAAAACCAAACATAATCCCTGATGTCCCACGTAAAGAAGCAGTTGCCAAACTAAGACTTATGACGGGTCATGACTGCCTAGCCCAGCACCTTCACAGAATAGGCTGTAGAGACTCTCCAATCTGTCCAATATGTACCCAACAAGCAGACATGAATGCTGAGCATATTTTAGTCTGTCCATCTCTTTCAGATCAAAATAATATAACCGGAAAATATTGGGAGGCGAGAAGAAAAATGACAGAGTCGTCATCGTCAATGTCTAGCATTAGAAATCAACCAACCAGTTTTTGGCTCTATTGGGCCGCTTGCTCCTCATGATGACGATTTTAATTGAGTGAGATGTAGTGTTTGTGTAAATTTCTCAATATCTCTTTTTCTTTCTACAAACATTTTCTTTCTACAAACGATTTCTTTCTTTAGATTTTACGATTTGAAATCCTCTTCTAAACTAATATTATTGATAGTTAAATTTATTTATTTCTCAAAATGTCTGAGGTTTACTCTCTGATTGCCAATATCTGTCTAGCATTAGAAATCAACCAACCAGTTTCTGGCTCTATTGGGCCATATTGTATCGCAATATTCCATTTTCCTGAACTTATTCAACCAATAAATCACTGAACGGTTGATTCTAAAACCATATTCAACGAAAAAGAAAAGTGAAATACCACTTTATTATATTTAAAAGGAAAAACACTTTTTGAGGGAAATCTTATTTTGTTACTTATTTCCTACTCGTACAGGGTGAATCGGGAAAATCAAATCAAAAACTTTTTCTGGTCTAACGAATTTTCTTTGAACGTCTCAAACAGGAGTTCAAAAAAAATGTTCCAAAATAACTCTCAAATGCCTTCACCTTTACGTTCATATTATTAGCTGAATTCCAAAGCTAGGGCATCTTTGAACAAATGTCATTTTTCAAAACATCTTTAATAGTATGAAATTTCATCCAAAGTCCAATGGCAATCAAAAGGATATTTTTCCCGTATAAATCATTGCACATAAATAATCTGTATAAATATTGTATCGAATATATCCAAAAGACTGATGCTAATCCAAAAATAAACCAAATATTTGGACAGCAAAGCAAACAGAAATGAATTATTTATTAATTACATTTGAGAAATGGGTCATAGTTGATAAACAAGGTGGTCCAAAAACCCGGGCCCGGGAGGATTCCCCCATTCGCACCTCCTCTCGGTGGAGTTGGCTTTTACTATACTATTGTAAAAGCATTTATTTCGTTTTATGTAGGCCAGGACCGGTATTCATGTTGGCTTATATGTATGCCAGGCACTGTAATCATCTTGGCTTTATCATCCTATAATTCCTAATATTTTCTCAAATCTGAGGCCACCCCTTAGCCTGATCATCCTCAGCCCAACACCTCTGGGGCCTCTCCAATTCATCTCCAAATGTGCCATAAAATCTTTTATTTTTATTTTTTACCATTCTAGATTATTATAATTTTTATTTTTTGACATTTTTGTTTATAGACCAAGTCTAGTAGGTGTCGTAAAACTGTTAACGCATGTATGTATATCATGGTAGAATCGCATCCTATATTGCTTTCCTGATGTGGAATGTGTCTTGTTTTATTGGTGATATGTTTTGTACAATCTTTATTATTATTTTTATGTAAAATTAAAGGAATTTTAGGTAGTTTACAGAAGACATAAGTCTTCAGTGAACTGTAGACCTCGCTTGAATTTGACGACTATGAAGAGAGAAGGATGGAGAATAATGTTACTATTTGTAGACAGACGAAGACATCTTTTTGCTTGTACGCGCTAACTGAACTACCTTACTTACTTGTACCAAAACATTTTAACATGATTGTGCGCATAAAGGAGAAACACATAGGATAGTTTTTATGTCGATTGTCGATTAAGCTTACCATTAAACAAGTTGTCACAGACCTAGCGGCCACAAGTATCTAGAGAACAATTCAAGATAGAAAAGTTTGATATAAATAATAATAAGAACTAAATGGAAACTGAACTTGAATAGAAAATTATTGCCAAAAATAAGCTGCCCTCCTAAGGCTGAAATTTATATCCAACTCATACCTTTAAAAGATTATGGTCTCTCCAGCAGCACAAGAACGGCCATGTCTCTAAACCGCGAAAGGAAAAAAAACGAAATAAGATAAGAGTAAATAAATTTCAAAACTCGCTGGCTGTTAGGAGTGGGATATTCGACTCACTTAGGTGAGTCGATTTGATTCGACTCACCAATATGACTCGACTCCATGAGTCGACACTCGATCTTGACTCGCATCGAGTAACAATTTTAAAAACACCTTATTTCATCAGAAAGATATAAAAAACCAATTGACAAAAGGGGCATCTACCAAACAAACGTCCCCAAATTCGGTGAATACATTAAAAAGACATCACAAATCAATGCGTCACAAGAATAGAACATTTTCCTTCAGTAAACAACAAACACAACAAATATGGAGTTATATGGAAATCATACGGTATCCAGCTCCGGGTCAATAACAAAAAAGCTACTCGTAAGTAGACTATTTGAAGAGTCGACTCAATGATTCGACTAGCCCTTCCCTACTGGCTATCTCTATATTAGAGTACAATGACAAACAGACGAATGAACTATTTGAAGAGTCGACTCATTTTAAATAGATGATTCGACTAGCCCTTCCCTACTGGCTATCTCTATATTAGAGTACAATGACAAACAGACGAATGAACATTGTAGCGTTCAATCGTTACTCTTTTGTAAGCATCCTAACAAAATTAGTTCGCCATAAGAATGATGAGTTACAATAAAAGTTACGAACTTTAACGTTATCAACACCTTTACATATATTACAAACTTTCTGTTCCGTTCATAAAATTATTAAATTTCCAGAAAACCCCCGAAAAAGCTTATCTTTGCCAGTGTGAAAAGTCAACCAGGAGAGAATTTTTTAATTTAATGTAAAATAACAATTTCCTTCTTCTTCGTTTCAAAAAATATGATTTTCTCTGCAATATTAAATCCTTTAAGCATCCCCCCTT
>CM022878.1:1948830-1960361 GCA_012654025.1 Pachypsylla venusta | reverse complement strand
AAAAAAAAAAAAAAAAAAAAAAAAAAAAAAAAAAAAAAATTCACGAGAAATCAAATTTCAAATCAAAATCAATTTTCATCAAATTTTTTGTAAAACTTGTGGGAAATCAAATCTCCAAATGAATCATTCCTCTTTCTATTTCAAATACAATGTGCAGTACACAGTTTATGTTCATTCGTATATAAACTGTTGTAGTTCTTGTTGTTACTATCTGAAAGTTGAATCTTTTCACGCGAAAAAAACAACAACAACTGCAAATTGTCACGGAGATGTTCTCTCTTGTTTTCAAGGTTAAGAAATAGTACCATCAGAAGAAGGTGTGCAAAATCATGTTCATTGGCAATTAGTAGAATTATTTTCATGTAAATTTGTATTTGTTGTGTTCAGGATTCTTGTTTTTTTAACTTTGATGAGATCTATCTTTCTTTTCGCATTTGGTTATTTTATTTGCTCGTCATTTTCTATGGACTAGTTCATTTCGTAGAATGTCCCCATTCCACGATGTTAAGAGGGGGGCACACATGATCAATGTATTGTCCAATACAGGGCACGCACGATCAATGTATTGTCCAATATAGGGCATACACGATCAATGTATTGTCCAATACAGGGCACGCACGATCAATGTATTGTCCAATACAGGGCACACACGATCAATGTATTGTCCAATACAGGGCACACAAGATCAATGTATTGTCCAATACAGGGCACACAAGATCAATGTATTGTCCAATACAGGGCACACAAGATCAATGTATTGTCCAATACAGGGTAATATTGGCCACGTGCGGAGTGGATTGAAATTGATTTCCGATATTCACAAATTGAATATTTTGATTTTTAGTGAATTTTTAGTCAAAAATTTTTTTGAGTACCCACACATCCAACAGTTCTTGTCTTTTTCTGTAACTCGATCTATTTATTTTATTTTCACTAATGTTTTCTTCTAACACGTATAATACAATGACCTTCACAAATTCACGTGGAAAATTCCAATGTACACCTAAATTACTTCTCACACGTAAAGTCACATGGAAAATTCCAATGTCCACCTAAATTACTTCTCACACGTATAATCCCAATGACCTTCACAAATTCACGTGGAAAATTCCAATGTCCACCTAAATTACTTCTCACACGTATATTTTTTTTTTAAAAAAAGTTACACTTCTCGATGTTATTAAACTTCGGTGAGGTCAATATTGGAAGTCGGAATTCGGCCTTTAGATCAATTCTTCACCCTTACAATACTTGACTTCCTACTAGAGAAGAGAAAGTAATAAAAATACTGTTCCATAAATGATATATCAATTCCAGAACAAAATAAGGAGTAAACTTTGTGATGTTAACGTCAATAATTTCCATTCGACAGAAAAAAAGAAAACTTGCTGCGAGATTGTTTTCTGTCAATTCAATTTTTTTATTACTATTAATTTTTTGCTTGAGTTAAGTCGATTTAAATTTAATGCTCGTAAAATTTTGGTTGTGATTCATTTTATCTCTCTCTCTCTCTCTTAGCATTGAAATTAAAAATGAATTGACTGTTTGTTGATTTGATACAGTTTTTCCCTATTGATTGAATGAAGGTTCCTTAAAGATCTCTGATTTCTTCAACATGTGGATGTAAAGAATAAATTCTGTGTGTACCTAGTTGCCAAATTGGTTATTGATTTATTTTACACGATGACCGGTTTTAAGCACTGGAATGACGCATAAAATCACATCCACATTATGATGTTTTCGGTAAACTCATAACAATCTACATATTTCTAACATTTTCTGAAATTTGAAGTTACTTAGAAGTTACAATATAGCTTAGGTAGGGCACCATTTATACAAAACCAGAAAAAAAATGCAAAAAGACCCGCTAAATAGCGTCATTTTTGGCGGTAACTTGCTCCCACTTGAACTTTATTTTTTTTCCTTTCTTATTACACACCTACATACTAAAAGGAACCTATGTGCCAAGAACAGAATATTTTTAATGTAAAGAAGAACGATTTGTTGCTGTCACTGTTTAACATTTCATCATGCCCTTGAATATGGTAAAGAAGAAAGATTTGTTGCTGTCACTGTTAAACATTTCATCATGCCCTAGAATATGGTAAAGAAGAAAGATTTGTTGCTGTCACTGTTAAACTTTAAATTTTTTCCTTTCTTATTACGCGCCTACATACTAAAAGGAACCTANCTTATTTTAGTTAAAAATGTAATTATTATTAAACACTCTAGTCAACTAGCTAACACATAACACAAACCACAAATAATAATAGGTAACTAAAAATTTGAAAATATGTAGAAAAAAAGTTAAATCGCCCTAACTTTGCACTTTGTTATGTAAACCTTTCCCAAAAAGTGTTTTCTGCGTGACAATGAAAAAGAAGCACAGGCTTAGACGATATACACTCACGTTTCATATTTGATGGCTTATCTCAAAAAAAAATTCGGGGGGGGGGCTATAGCCGGCCAGCCCCCCCTTGTGTACGCCCATGAAGAATGTAAAACCCTTTTTGTAATCCACTGCTTTAAATATATCACTAAACTTAGACACGGTCGAACACGATGAAGCAATACATGATGATGCGTTTCTAGATATATTATCAATCTGTTTGTGATCAATCACAACATTTGATGATGATGATATTAAAGAAGAAGAACACACGTAAGCAAAAAAAGCTGAAAAATAAACATTACAAGAGAAATATATGTTTGTGGGTAAACTTTTTCTTGAATACAATCTTGTATAAATCTAATGGAACACAAACAATTACAATCAATAGCGAGCAATATTGTGTTTGCCATAAACAGAAGAAATAAAAACATTTGAAGAACAACCAGCAAAGGATAAACAACAACAACGAGCAGCTGGATTATCATAGACAAAGGTTGTCAAAGATGTTTATGGATACGAAGTGTATAACAAATTGAAAGATGAAATTGAAAACGTAGATGATACTAGAGGGAAGCAGAATTCAAGGTAAATTGATTCGCTATAACTTCATACAATGAGCTTTAAGAACTTGAAAATAATTGAATATCTGGAACTGTTAAATGAAAGAAGGAATTTAAAGAATGGAAAAGGACGGTACTCGACGAGCCAAGGAAAAGTATAAGGATCTGTTTGTGGATATGACAAATGGTTTAAAAGATCTCGAAAAATCAATGAGAATGTGCTAGGGCAAAAAAGTCAGAAACATTAAACTAGTTTTAATGTATCTGACTTTATCTATGGTTACGAGGAAAATTATATTTTAAATCTGATTGGAATNATATCTGGAACTGTTAAATGAAAGAAGGAACTTAAAGAATGGAAAAGGACGATACTGGACGAAATTTAAGAACTTGAAAATAATTGAATATCTGGAACTGTTAAATGAAAGAAGGAACTTAAAGAATGGAAAAGGACGATACTGGACGAAATTTAAGAACTTGAAAATAATTGAATATCTGGAACTGTTAAATGAAAGAAGGAACTTAAAGAATGGAAAAGGACGATACTGGACGAAATTTAAGAACTTGAAAATAATTGAATATCTGGAACTGTTAAATGAAAGAAGGAACTTAAAGAATGGAAAAGGACGATACTGGACGAAATTTAAGAACTTGAAAATAATTGAATATCTGGAACTGTTAAATGAAAGAAGGAACTTAAAGAATGGAAAAGGACGATACTGGACGAAATTTAAGAACTTGAAAATAATTGAATATCTGGAACTGTTAAATGAAAGAAGGAACTTAAAGAATGGAAAAGGACGATACTGGACGAAATTTAAGAACTTGAAAATAATTGAATATCTGGAACTGTTAAATGAAAGAAGGAACTTAAAGAATGGAAAAGGACGATACTGGACGAAATTTAAGAACTTGAAAATAATTGAATATCTGGAACTGTTAAATGAAAGAAGGAACTTAAAGAATGGAAAAGGACGATACTGGACGAAATTTAAGAACTTGAAAATAATTGAATATCTGGAACTGTTAAATGAAAGAAGGAACTTAAAGAATGGAAAAGGACGATACTGGACGAAATTTAAGAACTTGAAAATAATTGAATATCTGGAACTGTTAAATGAAAGAAGGAACTTAAAGAATGGAAAAGGACGATACTGGACGAAATTTAAGAACTTGAAAATAATTGAATATCTGGAACTGTTAAATGAAAGGAGGAATTTAAAGAATGGAAAAGGACGATACTGGACTAAACTTGGGCCCGGTCGAACACGATGAAGCAATATGATGATGATGCGTTTCTAGATATATTATCAATCTGTTTGTGATCAATCACAACATTGATGATGAAAATGGTGGCAGTGATTATAAGGATCATGAAAAAGTATAAGGATCTTGTTGAAATGGGATACTATGTCAAGTAAATCCATAATGAGGTAAAGAAAATACTATAAATACAAGTGAAGATAGAGTATTTTCTTTACCTCAGTATAAGGATATGTTTGTGGATATGACAAATGGTATAAAAGTTCTTGAAAAATCAATGAGAATGTNATTATTTGGATAAGAATTTCAAGATTTGTAAGAAGAAAATTATAACAGAACATCTAGGGAAATATTTTTCTTACCAAAATACAACAATCTTCGTACCACCCTACCAAATTCACAATCACCTTACTTTCCATTAGACAACGTTCAAGAACATACTAAATGAATGTGAAAACAAACCTATTCTAATATCTTAAGAGAATAGCCGTATTTTTTAAAATTCTGTTAAAGTTGACATTGATTCCCACGCTGAAGAAAATAGTCATAGAACCAAATCACAAAACAGATTTATATATTTATATATGCCTAATGTACATGGCACAGTTACACAAATAATCAGTGGCGTTCAACAGGATTTAGTTAATATTACAAAAAATGAAAATGATGAAAAATAATTGACTTTATCTTCTTATACGTCCTTTTTGTTTTTCTTGGCGTTAGAAAACTAGCGTTTTGCTTGATTAATTTTGTTGTTCATATTTATTTTAAAAATATATTATTCGATACGGGTTTATTTCACTAATAATATATTAAAATTTTAGAACTTAATGTCAAGAGTTTTTTTTTCTTTTTCATTTCTTGTGTTTGATAGTTCTTCCAATTATTTTTGAGGTTTTCTTACTCTGACTTAGTATTAGGTTTTTTTAGGGGCCAAAGATATGAAAATAAAACTGGTATGTAATTAAAGATTTAGGAACACAATTGTTGAAATATTGGGAAATTGAGAATTAGAAAGTACATACTTTATTGGGAATAGTGATCGTGGATGGTGGTGAAAGGGTTGGGTAGTGTAGAATGCTACTCTGTGGACGCCGGATAATCTCGGGCTCTTATTTTCCCCGATAGTAATAAATGTCTCAAATTCATGTTCTTCTTCAAAATATCTTATCATTCTCCGATAGTGATAAATGTCTCAAATTCATGAGAATGAAAATTCCTAAATCTATGTTCTTCTTCAAAATATCTCATCATTCTCCGATAGTGATAAATGTCTCAAATTCATGGGAATGAAAATTCCTAAATCTATGTTCTTCTTCAAAATATCTCATCATCCTCCGATAGTGATAAAAGTCTCAAATTCATGAGAATGAAAATTCCTAAATCTATGTTCTTCTTCAAAATATCTCATCATTCTCCGATAGTGATAAAAGTCTCAAATTCATGAGAATGAAAATTCCTAAATCTATGTTCTTCTTCAAAATATCTCATTATTCTCCGATAGTGATAAATTTCTCAAATTCATAAGAATGAAAATTCCTAAATCTTCTACAAAATATATCATCTCTTGATAGAGATTCCGTTTGTTGTTTTATAGATCAATGCGGAAATACAAAAAAAGCAGTCATGGACGCCATCTGTTTACGTATTCAATATTGTAAACGTAGATTAGTGGAAAGTGGAATGAACCTATTCCACTGGTCTATTTTATCTAAATAGAAAAATAATAATAATGATTTAACCAAAACAGGAACTGAATTTTAAAATCTCGTCCTATAAGAGAATAGTAATCAACAAGTTTTCTATTTTATTAGAAAATAATGAGCGCTTTGACAATGGCAACTCTTTGCCGACACTGAGAATCAACTCGTATCTCTATTGTGAATTGAATTCTACCTATTTTTTCTATATTTGTCACAATCTATCTTTGTATAGGATAGGTAATAGGTCTCCTTTCTTGCCTATCTTCATAATAAAAACGGGAATCAAAACGCGTTCTCATGTCTAAATCAAGAAATGATAAGAAATTTAAAAATAATTAATGAACTAATACCACTGTACTGTATTTTGAGGCCGACATATAGTACCGGAAGAACAGAATATTATTAGAAAGAAGAAAGATTTGTTGCTGTCACTGTTAAACATTTCATCATGCCCTTGAATATGGTAAAGAAGAAAGATTTGTTGCTGTCACTGTTAAACATTTCATCATGCCCTTGAATATGGTAATGAAGAAAGATTTGTTGCTGTCACTGTTAAACATTTCATCATGCCCTTGAATATGGTAATGAAGAAAGATTTGTTGCTGTCATTGTTAAACATTTCATCATGCCCTTGAATCGTTTAAAATTATTCTAGCATTATTTCAGATTGTTTAACAACACTAAAAAATATTTGAACACAGAAGGCTACACGAAACTTTTATGAACATGTAACAGCATCCAATGATAAGACGAAAAGCTAACTTAAAAAATGTCTCCATTTAGACTCCAAATGTACAAAAATTATTTATGGCTGCCTTGGAAAAAGTATTGAGACAAATAATTTGGCAGAACTAAAGAGTTGAAATAGATGAAAATATGGTTTGCTGATATAAAGTGAACGTCCCTGTGATTAATAACAATTAAGGTTGAAATTTTGTTTTAAAAACAACGGTTCAAATGATCGAAGTTGATAAGAGTGATTGTCAATATACCCTAAGTGGAGATGAAAATTCTCAATATACGGCTAGGTGGAAATGCCTTGGGGGTGGGGGGCGAATCTCCCGCGGGCCACTCTGAACCCCACGAAAGATCCAGCGTCAAGTAAATGAAGATATCATAGAAGAACTAGAGAAGTAGGTATCCAGGGCAAGAAATGAAAATGGATGAAATACATGATGAGTTACAAAGAGAAACCTTTGGAAGAAAAAAAAAATCCAAATTATTCTTGTAAATTACGAGAATTCGAAGCGAATCTAAAAACAACAATGTTAATAATAATACATTTTGCTCAATAAACATAATACATTTTCTTTAACCCTAACATTATGAATTTCTGAACAGAAACTGGGGATGGGATTTTCGACTCACGTAGGTGAGTCGACATGACTCGACTCACCAATATGAATCGACTCTTATCGAGTGACAATTTTCAAAAACACCTTATTTGATCAGAAGGACATAATAAAACCAATTGACAAAAGGGGCATCTACAAAATAAACGTCCCCAACTTCGGTGAATACATTAAAAAGACATCACAATCAATCGTCACCAGAATAAAAGAACATTTTTCTTCAGTAAACAACCAACNAAAAATCAATTATTCTTGTAAATTACGAGAATTCGAAGCGAACCTAGAAACAACAATAAACATAATACATTTTTTTTAACCCTAACATTATGAATTTCTGAACAGAAACCCATTAGCAAAATAGAGAAGACGACATTATTCGTTCCTTCTCTTTCAAATTGTTAATACACGGATAAACATGAAAAATACAAAATCTAATACTATTATGAAAAGATCAAGTTGAAATCTTTTGCGTAAAGTGCGTCAAAAAACGTATATTGAGAAGAAGAAAAAAGCTCAAGAAAAGCAAGCGAGTCTCATTTGCGACAGAATGACAATGAAACGGGAGAAAGAGGCAGGAGTGTTCGATGATTGATGAGGTTCGATGGTAAAGAAGAGTGTGGCGAATATAAGAAGGGGGTGTAAATGGGTTACAAGTGCAACCGAGTGAAACTTGAAGCTTTCATTTTGAGGGAATCTCTCTCGTATACCCTTTTTCTAGATCTATTAAGGGGGAAAACTTTGAACTCTCGATCTCAATTTCCATTACATTTCCTCTTTCTAAAAAGGATTTCTCAGAGAAGATTGTCTTTTGACTAAAAAGTTTTCGCATGAAATGTACAAGTAATGTTTATGTTTTCCTTTATAAATGAAATTCTTAATTGGTGCCATCAACTTGGGGAAAAAAAAGAGTGTCTAAAATATTTTGAAATAAGGGTATTCTCACAGAAAGTGTATATACATTTTGTATTTTCTTCCCTTCGCGGAATATATTGGTTTGGATGACTAATCCTAATAAGGGACACCAAAGAGGTATATTTTGATAGGCATCAAATAAAGGGACCCATGAACTGAACAAATTGGTAAAAATTTAGACTTGGTGGAACTAGTGTTCGAAACATCAGTCGCAAAAATCATGTCGGACTGTTTTGTGTGAGAAAACATGGGACCTTCCCAACTCGCTAACAAGGGTGAAGGGAGTACTATTCAGGCAGTATAAATAAAGATATTATTATAATACTCTAGCTGTTTCGCTACGGCCTATAGCTTGGCGCCTTAGAGGCATGGCCGTTCCCGTGCTAATTGCTATCTCTCTCGCTCCAATATATTTCTTATGGGGATTGTTTACTTTTCGCGATTTTTACCCCTTAAAATAAAAATTTTGCAAAATCTTTTCTTAGTGCACGGTCCCTGCCAAATTTCTGTAACATTAACAGTTTCGGCTCTACGTTGATCAGTCACTCAGGACATTGCCTTCTATATATAAAGATTGGCGGATATCGCGACGAAATTTGCCAATGAGCACGTCGTGTTTTGTATGCTTAATGTAGCAATTTGAAGATCAAAACGAGAACCGATTTGTGGAATTGGAAAATAGAAGATTTGTTTTTCCTCCTTCTGTTTCCAGAGAAATAAAAAGGTCCCAGAACAACTAACAACAAACTCTCAATAAAGTAAAGTTATGAACAATTTCTGGTAGCATTTGTTTCTTATTTTAAAACAATAATGGTTGCCTATCTTTTTCAAAAGGGAGTTTTCAAAACATATTATACACATTGAGAGAATGAGAGAAAATTTGTAACAGGTGCTTGGTAAGTGATTGGATTAAATTCCGTTAAAAGGGCGTTTTTCCGCGAGAGTAATATATTTTTTTCGGGGAATAAAAACAAGAAAATAAATTTCAAAGAGAAAGTAAATAGATTTAAAAGATGTTTCTTTTGTGAAGAAACGTCGGAATAAAGAATATCGGTATACAGATGCAGAGGATTTGGAACCATATAAAAAGATCGATCCAAAGAATTCAATTAATGGTTTATCAGTTCGAAGATGTTTAAGGTCATTCCGGAAGAGGTTTTACCCTCCATTCGCCAGAAACTTACAAACGATTTCAAGTACATTTTATCCTTCTGGTTCTTCAATAATTGATAAAATTTTTTACATTTTACAGATACTATTAATTTTTTTCTGAGCAACTAACCTAACTTAAAATATGATTAATTGAAAGTAGAAGGTTAATTTTCACGATTAAATTATGGGAAATACGAGAAAATTCACTTTTAAATGTTTATTTCACAATTTTATTGCTTGAAAATCGACGAATCTTTGGAGAAATCAGATGTTCATTCGGATTTCTTAAAAATATGCAGAGATTTTTTTTTGTTTTTGTTTATTTAACAGGTTAGGTAACATGAAGAAGAAGAAAAAAAAATCACTACGATTTAATATATTTTAGTTTTTTCCCGAATGGTGCAAGAGTTTTTAGGGAGCGACTTTATGAGAAGAACAAGTTTAATCGAGGCATGTCCGATCAAAACGTTACCTAACCTCTCTGAGGGGGAACTTTCATCTTATCACTTATATTGATAAAATAAACGGGACGTTCATCTTAACGCTTATATTGATAAAATAAAAAAAAATTGCACTGGACTTTTTTCATGTTGGTACAACTATGTCTGCTTCAGTTCAATATATTCAAATAGTTCAATAAATACGGAAGAAAAAGGTTTTTTTTCAAAATAAATTAAAATTAAAGTGAATTAATTAATCTCCCGCCCCTAAAACGTTTAAAAAGACTTTTTTAATCATAATTAACCACATTTTAAGTTTGTAACAAAAATTAATAGTATCTGTCTGGTACCTACATTTCTTCTAAAATCTTGTATTGTTTCTTTGGTATTTCAAAAAATGGTTATTTTTGTTTGCACCATGTTAGACTTTTCACTTCCTCTTTCCCAATGAATTCTTCTATGAAAACTATCTCTCCTTCATTGCCACATGTTCCATTTTCTTTTTCCGCATTCTTTCTTCCTGGGTTCTTCACATATTTCTAATTCTTTCTTCTTCTTTTAACAAGAAGATACAATTTACGATTATCTTTTCTCTCTCCCACCAAATTCTTATAACGTTATTTATTTTTCAGTCATACTTTTTCAAGTCTTCTCATACCATTTTCTTTTTTCTTATTTTGTGCTATCTTTTTCATTTTAAATTTTTTATCTTCTAGTCTCTTTTAATTATATTTTTGTACAAATACAAAAACAAACAAACAAAAAGAGGAAAAGAAAAAAGATATCTCTTCTTGTCTTGGATAGAAGTAATTTTCTCTTTCTCTCTATCTTCTTATCTTTGCCATTTGTCTTCTTTCTTCTTCTTCTTCTTCTTCTTCTCCTTTTTAATTTCTTCTCCTTCATTTCTTCTGTTTTTCACTATTTTTAAGACATTATTCGTCTATCCTTGTTACCTTCTTTCTTCTCAATGTTCATGTTATCTATTTTGATTGTTTCTTTTTCTTTCAATTCTCTATTATATCTAAGAGTTCAGCTGGTTTTTGATGTCGATAATGTAATGATCCAAATTCTTTCATTATTGGCTCTATAAATTATTTTTTCATCTAATATAATTGCATGAGACACGCATTTTATTTACTCATATAAAGTACAAACAATTCAAATAAGACTCAATATGACAAGTTAATAAAGAGAGACCTCTAGCAGTTCTTTTAATAACAAGCAGAATCGTTCATGCAGAGTAGGTACGTATTGTAATCAGGGCCATACGCTATTTAATCATATCATAACTTTCAATTAATATACTTGTAGGTAAAATTAAAATCAATTTAGGAGCAGCTGATTTCATCATGCATTTATTACTCTATCTTTCAAATGATGGAAATGCTGGTGTACAAGTTAAGATATGTGTCGTATGTTCTTTGCGAGTTCTATCCATTACTGATTGTAAGGCAATCATTGACAAGAATAAGGTTTTTTTCTTTGAAGGATTATTATTTTAAATATTTTTAATTTTCATCTTGAGACTTTTTCAAAAATTAGATATGAATTTTTTTTTTTGCATAGGCCATTTGATGGTGTCTTCATGAATAGACAGGTTTAACTTTTGGTATAAACTTAATTAGTGGGTTTCACGTGGAAGTAATATATATAGTTCCCAAGTGATTTTGAGTATACCTTACATACTCCTGGTCAGCGGAAGGAAAAGTGGTTTTAGTGTTTTGGCGTCTGGTCGTAGGCATAGATAGGGAACTCTG
>CM022878.1:1938553-1948575 GCA_012654025.1 Pachypsylla venusta | reverse complement strand
AAAAAAAAAAAAAAAAAAATTTACAAAAATAAGAATGATTTAGGCAAAATTGCCTAAATCATTCTTATTCTTGTCAATTTTGTCGAGGGATGTGCAGTGCATGTAACGAAGTTGGTTAGGTAAATGTGTCTCAAATACTTCGGGTTTCTTTTATTAGATAAGGTATTTTAGCAAATCTATTTCATCAGTATCATTGTCAACCAAGATTATTAAATGTCTATTAAACGTGTTCTTAGTTCCATGAATTTTTCTCGAAGACTTGATGTAAGCGGTCAATTTCTCAATTTTTTTTTTTTATATTTGGCTTACCGTCTCTTTAACATCCATTGGTCATTCAAGACGGCGGGTTTACCCTCCATTCGCTGGACCCTTGCAAACCAGCTACCCACATTGATCTCACCCAGCCTGAGTTGGGNACTCTTAAGTATTTTGTGTCACACAATCACACCAGATATGTAAGAAAGATATATACTCTTAAGTATTTTGTGTGCCACAATCACACAAGATATGTAAGAAAGATATATACTCTTAAGTATTTTGTGTCACACAAGATATATACTCTTAAGTATTTTGTGTGCCACATTTTTGTTCACAATTTTATTTTCTTGGCTATTCTAATTTGAATTGTAATGATCCTCATCAATTGTGTTTGACGTAAGTTTATGTTAATTTTAATGTTGGGTTGGAATTGGCTCAGTTGATATCTCCATCCCGAAGAGATAGTTTGGTCACACCTTTATCACATGAGAGAGAAAGAAACACTTTACATGTTAATGTGTTGGGAATTTCATTTATCAAAATAAGTGAACGTTCTTGTTGTTGGTGGTGAGGTGGTAAGAAACATATACTGGGAGGAAAGAAAGAAAAGAACTCTGCCCATCGGACATATGGGTTCATTATTTTACCTTTACCATTTGTACCATTTTTTACCATTTGTATGTAAGTGAGAATAAAGTAAGTTTGAGGACTATTTCGACACACTGAATGGATCCTACATACCAAATTTCATTCGAATCGGTCAATATTAAGTGACGAAAGTACCACTTACAAGGAACAAATCAAAGGAATTTTTAATAGAAAACGTAGACTATCAAATATTGAGGGGTATTTTCTCGTGGTTGAATACAGCAGGTTTGAGGACCATTTCGACACACTGAATGGATCCTACATACTAAATTTCATTCGAATCGGTCAATATTAAGTGACGAAAGTATCACGTACAAGGAACAAATCAAAGGAATTTTTAATGAAAAACGTAGACTATCAAATATTGATGGATATTTTTTCGTGGTTGAATAACAACACGATTCCAAATTCTAATTTTTGAAATTTGAATAAAGTGATATTTTTTTCTTTGATCACACTGTATATTTAAATACAACATGATTCCAAATTCTAATTTTTGAAATTTGAATAAAGTGATATTTTTTTCTTTGATCGCACTGTATATTTAAATACAACATGATTCCAAATCGTAATTTTTGAAATTTGAATAAAGTGATATTTTTTGTTTGATAACACTGTATATTTAAATACAACATGATTCCAAATCGTAATTTTTGAAATTTGAATAAAGTGATATTTTTTTCTTTGATCACACTGTATATTTAAATACAACATGATTCCAAATCATAATTTTTGAAATTTGAATAAAGTGATGTTTTTTTCTTTGATCACACTGTATATTTCATTTCTCCTTTGGTTCTAATTAGTAATTCTTTAATATTATCAGGGTGACTGGATATGGAATCCATTAATACAATTCTATCATTTTCAATACTTTCATTACCTTGGAACACTATCTGTACACCATCTGCGGCAAAGACCCAACCAAATTTATTAAGACCACCAATACATTCGACGTTTTTAGCGCTAAGAATCATAACAAATTTTCTAAGCCGATTCGACAACAGAATTTAGAATTATGAAAAACAGACCATCCGAACTGAAGCAAAAGCTCTTCGGAAAAATGGCTCCTAATTTGGTATGGTTCTTTTTCCAGGAATATCATTACTTGATCCGCCATATTGGCCACTATTAGACCCTTTTTGCCTCATCTAGTTCCTATCATTGGTTTAACATATATTCACAAAATAGTGCGAAAATTTTTTATATAAAAGTTCAAAGAAAAGTTATTTTTCAATAGGTATAATTACTCTTTTGTAAGGTTGGCCTGTTTCTAAAGAGATTTTAACTCAATTCTGATGGCGAATTTCTGAGAAAAAAATCACAACTGAGACAATTATCGACAAGAGGAAATAAGATCAATCTAAAATATTCAGACCAAAAGAGTTCGCCAACGATCATAACACGATGAATACACCAGTTCTCGTCAGATCACTGAAGTTAAGCAACGTCGGGCGTGGTCAGTACTTGGATGGGTGACCGCTTGGGAACACCACGTATCGTTGGCTCATTTTTCCGGCCCAACCCGGGCTGTGTGAGGTCAATGTGGGTAACTGGTTTGCAAGTTTCCAGCGAATGGAGGGTAAAAAACCCGTTTTGAATGACCAATAGATGGTCCTCAAACCTGTTGTATTCAACCACGAGAAAATACCCCTCAATATTTGATAGTCTACGTTTTCTATTAAAAATTCCTTCGATTTGTTCTTTGTAAGTGATACTTTCGTCACTTAATATTGACCGATTCGAATGAAATTTGGTATGTGTATAAGGATGTCTTTCAAATTTCTGGGCACATCTTTAAGACAAACATTGTCATCTTATTTTGAGCTACATATAAAAATAAACAAAAAGTATATTTCTATAAAAAAAAAATGGGCAAAAATGGAAGATTATAAATTACAATATTTATTTAGATGGCACAGAGAGATCAAGAACAAACACTACGACCGATATAAAGACAAAAGAAGAAGGAGAAATGGGAGGGAGAAAGGCGGAATAGAAACTAACCCAAAAGAAGGACATATCCTTATGAGGGAAGAAAATGGAGTGCAATGTCATAGAAGAGACTATTTTCAAATTTAACTTGTCTCGTAAAGATTGCATCTAAAGTCCCATGGGGACAAAGAAAAGGGACCAACAAAAGCTTATGCTAGAGGGTTATTGTTATTTATATTTTTTGGACCTCTATGTGTACTGAATTGTAAACAAAAAGCTATTTTGTGTGTGGTTTCTTTTTCTTTAAGCTTCCTATATGGCTCGTTTTCATATAATAAGAAGCGTATTTTCAGTTGATATGTTTTGACTTTTAAGCAGAAAATAAGGTGACAACATTTTTGAGGAAAAAGGGAAGGAAAACAAGGGTCTCCCCTTTTTTTTCGGGGGTATATGTCATATTTTTATTTTGTTGATTTTTGGTTCCTCCGAGGTTTGATCGTTGATAATAAAGTTCCTCCGAGGTTGGTGGTGTAGTGGTAAGACGCTCTAACTGGTAAAGAGAAGGGCGTGGGTTCAAACCCAGCCAACCAATGGAATTTTATCCTCATGCATTTGAGATATTTTTGAGGAAAAAGAGAAGGAAAACAAGGGTTTCCTCTTTTTTTCGGGGGTATATGTCATATTTTTATTTTCTTGATTTTGGGTTCCTCCAAGGTTTGATTATTGATAGTGTATAGGTCAAAGATCAAAGGAGAAAATAGGTGACAACATTTTTGAGGAAAAAGAGAAGGAAAACAAGGGTTTCGACTTTTTTTTCGAGGATATATGTCATATTTTTATTTTGTTGATTTTTGGTTCCTCCGAGGTTTGATCGTTAATAATAAACAAAAAGCTATTTTGTGTGTGGTTTCTTTTTCTTTAAGCTTCCTATATGGCTCGTTTTCATATAATAAGAAGCGTATTTTCAGTTGATATGTTTTGACTTTAAGGAGAAAATAAGGTGACAACATTTTTGAGGAAAAAGAAAAGGAAAACAAGGGTTTCCTCTTTTTTTCGGGGGTATATGTCATATTTTTATTTTCTTGATTTTGGGTTCCTCCAAGGTTTGATTATTGATAGTGTATAGGTCAAAGATCAAAGACGGGTGTTTTCCAGCCAACCTTGTATCGGATTTGAATCGAATGTCGAAACCTGTTCGGGGTCAAACTCCGAGCACGAGTCTGCTATCTCGTGCTGTGTGGCACCTATTTGTGACAGCCATTCCTTTCTGTTCATTGGAATAGATTTCAGGTTTTGCCAAATGAACTCCAGAAAAATATTTTAATTCAATTTCTTACCAATTTCAAGAGTTCATAGATCATGAATCCCGAGGGGAGGAAGTGTAAATATAGAAGGTTTGGTGTTAGAAGGACAATAAAACAAAAGATGGAAGGTCATCATCAAAATGCAGATTGTACGCTTCTACTACGGATACTGTGAAAATTACAATGCCAGGAAAAGGTACAGCTTAAAAGAGTAGGCACAAAACAAAAGGTTGCAGCGTGGTAAAATTAAGAACGCTAACCTCAAATAGAATTCGGAAAAGATGACGTTTCCTTAAAGAAAGAAAGATTCGGAAAAGATAACGTTTCCTTAACGAAAGAAAGAAAATAAGAAAGCCAACGCTAACCTCAAATAGAATTCGGAAAAGATGACGTTTCTTTAACGAAAGAAAGAAAATAAGAAAGGCAACGCTAACCTCAAATAGAATTCGGAAAAGATAACGTTTCCTTAACGAAAGAAAGAAAATAAGAAAGGCAACGCTAGCCTCAAATAGAATTCGGAAAAGATGACGTTTCCTTAACGAAAGGAAGAAATAAATAAATTGGCCAGCAATTTAGAAAGGATAAAGGACATATATCGAAGGCGTAATTTATTCCAATCCATATATGACTTGCTAACTTTCCACGAGGAAAAGTAAATCATACTTGAGATCGTAAGAAGTTACTTGAGGGTGACATCCTCACGGGCCGAATCCACCTGAGCTGATGGTGTAAAATAACGCAGAAAGCAACTCTTTAATATCATTATGTTTATTATAACTCTTATGTTACTGACGTAATTATATTGCAGAGATTGTCATGGTTCTGTGGGCCCATGTCAATTATTAGCCTCCAAGAACGGATGTATGATGACAATTAAAAACATAAGCAGTATACTATACAACTTATCTAGAGCTGCTGTCTCATACATCTTAATAATACCATTAAAAACATAAGCAGTATACTATACAACTTATATAGAGCTGCTGTCTCATACATCTTAATAATACCATCAGATATACTACCATAATACTACCATAGGAGACCATGATGCCACAATTGAATGAATGAAATGAAATTTTCGTGTTCTTTAAATCGTGTATATCTGAATGCACGGTAGTACGCCAGGCCAAGTTCCAAAAAAATTCACTTGGTTTTGCACAACATCAGACATCCAGGTCGACTTTTCCTCTGAACGTTTTTTAAGCTCCTTAAAAACCTAATTTTCCAAGTTGTTCAAAAATGCATACCTACAGATTTTTATTCAAAGTATATGAGTTGCATCACCACTTTTAGTTCTTTTTTAATTTCTTCAATTTCATTTTTAATTGTATAAATAGAATTCAGTTCAAGGTTTATTTCATTTATGTTCTAACTGATAACAATTTTTTTTTTTTTATATATAATTTCTCTTGATTTGTCCATTATATTATAGGGATATAAGTAATTACAATTGTTAGTAATTAATTAAAAGTACTTACTCAATCTAAACAGTGTATTAAATGTAATTGAAGAACTAACTGCTATACGTGTGTGTATGTATTTCTTTAATAAATAATTTTCCATTAACTATGTGGGAGGTCACCTACAGAACTAATATACTTGAGGAATGTGATTTCTGATTTGAAAATTATTAATCATATTTTTTTTCTAATTTATTTCATTCTGTTTCTTGATTAGAAAATGTAAGAATTTCAACTTGAATTTGAGATGGTTAATGCATATAACTAGTAGCTGGTATGTTCATGATTAGATGTCAAGGATATGTTGAATAAAATGGTTTGGAAAATCTTAATATATAAATCAGAAATTTGTGTGTATGTATACCTATGAGGGGTTGTCTGTTACAATACCACAGCCCAAACGGTAGCAGATAGAGAAAAATTGATGGGAATTGACCCCCTCCCAAAATCATGGTCTACGATCCCAGGAAAATTATCAGAACTAAAATCGAAGCACGGGCGAAACAGCTAGTGAATACATATAAGAGCGGTCTTTTTTATGTAAAACTAGCTGTTTCGCCCCTTCTTCGCTACGGTATTTATATTGCTAGTTTTGTTTTTCAAGGACAATGGACATTAGAGGGGGGGGAACATTTAAACGTTTTGCCAGGCGCTTGAGGCATGGCCATTCTGATTATTAGTATTTTCTAAATTTTATTTTACCCGTTCCCGATTTCGAACCTGTACCTCTGGAATGGCTGGTCATACCTTTGATGAAAATGTCATAAATAAGGACTAAATGGTCACCTAAAACTTTCTCGCTTTGAGTTGATATGTTGTCGCGACAAATTTTAAGATATCGGACCGTGACAGTCCTATTTTGGTGAATAAACTATATATTTGGCCGTAACTCGAAAACGGCTTGACATATTTTAGTTCTGATAATTTTCCTGGGGTCGTTGATCATGATTTGGGGGGGGGGGTCCATTCCCATCAATTTTTCGCTATTTGCTACCGTTTGGGCTGTGGTATTGTAAGAGACAACCCTTCATACATACATAGATAGATACATAGGTACACACAAATTTCTGATTTATATATTAAGAGGATAATTAGGTCTATTTTTTCTATTCAGAATTAAAGGTCCATTAAATCAGTTTATCCATAAATATGTAACAGAAACATTAAGATGCACACATCATAACTTAATATGAACTTATATGCAAATATGTGCATATGCATAATCGCTTTAAAATTGAGAACGGCATAAACTATTTGAATGATTTCATTATGCATTCAATAATGAACCTTTGCAATTTTTTTCCCTCTGTTATCAGTCAAACCAGTAAATAGAATATATTGAGCCAGTTGAATGGCACGTTGAATACACCAGTCCCTTAAGATTACCAAAGTCTAGCGAGGTATTACTTGCTGGATAAATCCACAAGACTTGTAATATTAACGTGCAATGATAAGTAATATGCACTTGTATTTTACCTTTGACATGTAAAACGATGTTTTTCCCTTTCCTAGACGTTGTACCTCGGCTCTTTATTTTGTCGATCAAATCAAGGGATTTCAAGAATAAATAAAGGGTATCAACACTATTCAAATTGTCAGACAAGGCAGGAGAACAGATTAGAGAAGTTAAGGGCTGAGGCAAAAAAGTGAATATGCGATACAATGAAGATCAGATACAATTTGAATATCATTCCACGTTGTGTTTTAACTACAGTCATGCCTCGCTATAAGTCCAGCCATGCCTAAATCACAACTACTAGAGGGCGAAACCCACCATTTTAAGTTTCAAATATAAGCATCAATTGAGCATACATAATACTCGTACAATCCATAAAAAGTAAATCTCCATATATTTGATATGGACAAAGCTACAACTTGTATAACCCGAGTTAGAGAAGCAAAGAATTAATCTTTGAAGAAAGATGGCGAGATGAAGTCGAGAAAGAAAGAAAAAAAAAAGCATGACCATAATGTCGGCACATCAAAATAAGATTTGTTCATGGGAAGATATTATATGCAAGCAAAGCAACACTTTGTTAATTATAAAATATATTCAAATGAGTAAGCAGAGCTTTCTATAATATCAAGTCATGTATGAAGCCATTTTTATCATAACTATAATAATAATAATATATATTTTACTGCTCAGCCAGTAATTGCTTTGGACTCCGGAACAAAAAACGAACGATACGTGGTGTTCCCAAGCGGTCACCCATCCGAGTACTGTACACGCCCGACGTTGCTTAACTTCAGGCATCTGACGGGAACTAGTGTATTCAACGTGGTATGATCGTTGGCTACTTTCAGAACTACTTATCATATAGATTTAGTACACATATGAGCAGAATTTCATTATTTGAACGGCCTCCTAAACAGAAGTGTTATTTATTTTATGTTAAACAAGTTAATGCATTGTGCTGACAAAAGTTCTGTTTTCTGCATTGGCTGCTGACTTTTAGATTAAATAAAAAATAAATTTGAATAGATAAGGAAAATACGAAAAAATATAATGCTGAATGAAAAAAGTAGGAGAAAATGTGGAGTGAGACCGAGCAGACATGAGTTGTACTGAGAAGATTAATGTTTTGTTTGTGTGTGGAGGGTGGAGAAGGCCTGAGGAGAAGAAGATCGAGACAAAACATAGTTGGTGGGGGTGTCATTTAAATTAGGATTTCTGTGCATTTCATTGTACTCCTGATGACTATCAATAGTCTTCGAATCCATTCCAAATTCCTAAATAATCAAATGGTAACAACGAAGATATTGTTTTGTTTTGAGTGCATCAAAATCATTAATTTCTGTTTCATTACAATTGTCGCGGCTTCTCAGAACAATCTCGCTTCAGTTTTTCCTTCTTCTCTTTGCAATTTACTCGATCTTGTGTTAGACTCATTTTCTTCTATGTATGTTGATATTGTTGATCAATTCCTTTATGTCTTCTCCCCAATTGCTTTCTTATCTTTCTTTGTCTTGCCTTCAATTGCTGCCTTTTAACCAAGAAAGTCCCTCTGAATATTTGAATACTAACTCGCTATATTTTGTTGAAATTGTTATTTGAAGGAAAATACATTTCTTTACTTAAATTCATTAATATGATGAAAAAACCTTTCGGCCTCCTCAGTATTTGCTTGATAACGTGATAACCTTCCGTATTTATCATAACAATTTATCCTAAAAATCCTTTCGGCCTCCTCAGTCTTAGCTTTATAACGTGATAACCCTCCGGAAATGGACTACTTTTACATTATTTATCCTAAGATTATACAATGTAAAGCGATTTAAGTCCAAGACATAAATTTACAAACTAAAAATGATCCCATCAAATCACAGAAGAAGCAACGTCGGCAATTCTCAATGTCCCAATTGAAAACCACTTCGATTCACCACTCGACCATTTTTGTTTCGTGGTATACTACTGTACTCCATCTTGTAAGGACACCACTGTGGCTGTATCAGATAAACATCAAAAGCTATACCTAAGTTGAACCTGACAATTTTTTTTTTTTTTTTTANTTTTTTTTTTTTTTTTAAAAAAAAAAAAAAAAAGATGCCGCCCACAGCGGCTCCAAACAAAAATCCCAATGATTCGATTATACAAAACATTATTGTAATCTCTTTTTTTTAACTAATTAAATGTGTCCACTCCTCACACGTCAGGTAACCAAATAATATCCCGCAATGACAGGTACAAATAAAATATGCATGCTATTATAGCGAACATTTGTACAGAAAACATATAAGCAGATTATAATTAGCAATGCAACGTTTTGCAATATCTATAAAGAAATTCCACAACTTCTTTCCTTTTTTTTCATACTGGGTTGTGCCAATCGACTTATAAGATGCTATATCTTCTCTATTTTACTCTACAGAGCGAAGAGTTGGACAGTTACCGTCACCTTGCTGGAGAAATTAGAAGCATTTGAGATGTGGATCTATCGGAGAATCTTAAGAGTAAGCTGGATAGATAATGTTGAAATTCTGCGACGTTTAGATAAAGAACCAGAAACAGTTAAAACCATAAGGACCAGAAAATTCGGGATACTTTGGTCCTATATCACGTCACCCTGAAAGATATGGAATACTGCAGAAGATTCTAAAAGGAGAACTAGAAGGAAGACGAAGAGGTCGAGGAAGAAAATGTACATCTTGGATGCAGAACCAAATGCCTCCCTCTACCACAATGGTTCCCAAACTGGGGGGCTCCCCCATGGGGGGGCGTGAAGGAAAGCTAAGGGGGGCGCGAGACCAGTTGAATTATTATCATTTAGTTAAAATATAAATGTACACATTTTTTTACAAAGGCAATTTTATTGAAATAATGTTTAGAAAATTTGAATGAGATAGCATTCAGCAAAACATTAGCGTTTTGGATGAGATAGCATTCAGCAACACATTAGCGTTTTGAATGAGAAAG
>CM022878.1:1925363-1938453 GCA_012654025.1 Pachypsylla venusta | reverse complement strand
TATATAGGCCCCATCTGGGCTCTCATAGTGCCCCGAATCTTTTGGGTGCAATCGAATAACGTGTTTTTGAACTACTTTTTATTACCCTTTTTGATTTTCTTTTCTTTAATAAAGTGTATTCTCTATTTTACTCTACGGAACGTTCTCTATTTTACTCTACGGAGCAGAAAGTTGGACAGTTATCGTCACCTTGCCGAAGAAATTAGAAGCATTTGAGATGTGGATATATCGGAGAATCTTAAGAGTAAGCTGGATAGATAAAGTCACCAATGTTGAAATTCTGCGACGTTTAGATAAAGAACCAGAAATAGTTAAAACCATAAGGACCAGAAAATTGGGATACTTAGGTCATATATCACGACACCCTGAAAGATATGGAATACTGCAGAAGATTTTAANGATAGCATTCAGCAACACCCATTCATAATTTATAATGTAAAGGCGAAGGGGGGGCGTGGGAGGCTTTCATTTCAAGAAAGGAAGGCGCAGTAACAAAAAGTTTGGAAACCTCTTCTCTACCAGATAGTACAAAATCGAGATCAAATAGCACATTTTATAACCAACGCCCAGTAATGGGCATGGTACTTGAAGAAGGAGAAGGGTTGTGCCAGCGAACCAAGTTGTATCAGCAGTAAGAAAAGTTAAAATGCTTTGAATATCGATTCTTCAATTGAAAGATTTACAAATTGTGTCCGGGTGTTCAGATCAAACAAGACCACAGTTCCAAAAGGATCACTCTAGAATATTATATATGTATTATCTTCCAGATTGGTATCAGAGTCTGCACTCAAATAAATGGTTATATTGTTTCATTGGTCCTAACTTTACTGGTACAAACATGGGTATGCTGTTATCGGAAATCTTTGGTCAAAAATCCCGATTGGACTTGGTAGGAAAACCAATCGCTTGTTACGTCCTCGTGCGACAGTGCGTCACAATGATGATATAATGATCTACCGATCTACTTCAGATATTAAGCTGATAAGAAGAGATGCTACATTTTGATTTTGACCAAAATCACCAATGAATCACTAGTAAAAGTATATTGCTACAGATGCCACTAACTCTAAAAATGGCATTTTTATTAGGTCCCTATTTTTTGTACCTCATAGATAAACGTAATGAGATGTTTCTAACTTTTTTTTATAATTTCAAAATATGAGATATACCCCGTATATATGAAAATAAAAATAATAATAAGTTTGAAAAAAAAAATGTAAAACCGGTTTTTAAGAAGATCGGATCAAGATTTTTAGACTTAATACCAATCATGGCTGACACTGTACGCGAATCTCAACCTATCACGATTCCGATATGTTCCTTGTTATTATTTTTTATATTTTGTGAGAAGATAAAGAAGATGGATTGAAGTTCAATGAGAATCGACTTAGATTGACGGAAGAAATGAAATTAGGCAAATAAAATGTAAAAAAATGGGTGTATGTACTTATGTACGCGCGTGAGAAGTTATACTTCTTTTTTTTTAAAAAAAAAATAATGATATTTCAAAAAAACATACTACCCCACCCGGGAGTAAACTCAGAACCCACCAACTATGAAACGGAGGCCTTAAAACTGGGCCACGATGTTCTATGGATATAGAATGAGAAAATACAATATTTAAATTTAACTCTCATCATTTTTTCATAACTAACTCCATCTTCATCATTTTTTCATAACTAACTTCATCTGTGTTATTTTTGTGTTACACTGATGCGGTAATAATTTTGTGTTACACTGACGCGGTGATAATTTTTTGTTACAGGTGCGCGCGTATCTTAAAATTTCAAATAAAATAAAAAAAAAATCGTTCTCGTATTAATATAAATTTCAAATTTTTGTTTTGAAAATCGGAGAAAATTTTATGCTCAAAAAATTGCTCATTTACATTAATATACACGATTTTTCCTCGCAGATGTGAAGATCTTGCAAGTGGCGAATTTAATAAAACACTGTATTTCAACAAAACCATCTCCACCAAAGTGGAAGACACATCTGGCTAATTTATACAAAGATTATGAAAAAAACATCACTCACAATGAAGTTCATTCTTTAGATCATATGCATCAGATGCTATTATTCATCAATTTTACACTGAGTTCCAACTGAGGACAAGAGTGTTAAATTCGACAATCTGGTTTTAATTAACATCACAGCAACAACATTATCACTTGTTTTGGTTCTTATTTTGGTGCATCTGCAACAATCATCTGCGAATAATTATGCATATATCCGTTTTTAATTTAATTTCAATGTGATGGGTGTTGATTGTATCATGTATTATAGAGTCATTAGTTGCAATGGGATAGTCTTTTAATAGAATCATATGCTTTTATGTGTCTATATTCCAAATGATAATTTTGTAATAATTATTACAGAAGAAAAAGAAATAGAATAGTTTTATCATATTCTGTCTGGATTGTAGAATATATTAACATCAATGATAGAATAGATTTTTTTTTTTTTTTTTTAATTTTGCTTAACGTCTCTTTAACATCTATTGGTCATTCAGAATGGGGATTTTACCCTCAATTCGCTAAAAACTTGCAAACCAGCTACCCACATTGACCTCACCCAGCCAGGGTTGGGCCGCAGAAAAGAGCCAACGATACGTGGTGTTCCCAAGCGGTCACCCATCCAAGTACTAACCACGCCCGACGTTGCTTAACTTCAGTGTTCTGACGGGTATTCAACGAGGTATGATCGTTGGATAGAATAAAATCTTTATTCTCAAAATAACAATAATTTGATTATAAAATTTACAAAGAGCTTTCTCAAGGCTGTGCTGAAAATCTTTTAAGGATGCGGAAAATCTTTTAACCATTGGGCGTTTTGTACTCTAAATTGACATTTGATGATGATGATCAACATCATCATTATCATCATGATGATGATGCATCATTATCATCATCACTATCATCATCATCATCATCATGTAGAAAGTTTGAACATTGTAATTGGCGAGCTTATCATCATAATTGGCAAGCTTATCAATATCATCATCATGTGGAAAGTTTGAACATTGTAATTGGCGAGATTTCAATAGTACTCAGACTATCATCGTCAGGCCGATGTTGACTCTACGGTGTTCTACGATGATAGTCTGAGTACTATTGAAAGCTCGCCAATTAAATTATTTACAATCGATATTGTCTTTATTAATAATTTATTATTTATTTACGATTCCTTTTAAATATTTTATTAGCCAACGTTGAATACACACCAGTCATATCATACCACGTTGAATACACCAGTTCCCGTCAGATTACTGAAGTTAAGAAACGTCGGGCGTGGTCAGTTCTTGGATGAGTGACGGCTTGGGAACACCACGTATCGTTGGCTCTTTTTTCCGGCCCAACCCAGGCTAGGTGAGGTCAATGTGGGTAGCTGGTTTGCAAGTTTCCAGCGAATGGAGGGTAAAACCCCCGTCTTGAATGACCAATAGATGTTAAAGAGACGTTAAGCCAAATTTAAAAAAAAAAAATATTTTATTAAAAATAAGAAGAAAAAAAATAATCTCACTTTTTTTCTTTAATTCTTAAGAATCCAATCCACCAAGTCTCCTAAAAATCTATTGGTAAATCAAGCAATCCCCTTCAGTTATTAAATCCTCGCGCCTCATCTGTGCCCCAACTGAGCTTAACAAAAGTTCCCATTGTGGCTTTATCTTCACGAATGCATCATTATTTTAAATAATTGTTTTTTTTTTTTTTCAAGTTTTATCTTCACGAATGCATCATTATTTTAAATAATTGTTTTTTTTCTTTTTTTCAAAAAAAGAAATCCTCTTCTAAAGCTCTTCTGCATATTAGAATGTCGAATAAAACGACAATAAATCAGTCAGAAACCTTGTGCACATGTAAAGAACAAAACAAAAGAGACATTCGAACAGGGGTTCCTAACACAATCCGATATAATTGGTCGGCATTGAACAAAACACTGTCAAACCATCTCCATAAAAACCAGCATTTCTTTATTATTCTAAAACTGGTTGCAGGTCTCTACGGATACTGAAATCATCACTGCCATGTTTGTTTAGATCTATTGAGACCAGGACTATTCAGCGATTAGTGATCATGATGCAATCGAGGCATGGCCGTATAAATGTTTCCTAATCTTTCTGGATGCTGGGAGAATTAGTGCGAACGTAAGTAATAATACAAAATGACGTTGCTCTCTCAAATAGAAATGTACAGAGCGATGCAAAAACTACGGCGACATTGTTGTGCGTTTTTGGAAAGAAACCGAGACAAACCTGTGCGTTTTATGAAGGTATTTGTACATTTTTTTTTTTTTTTTGGTGATTCGTGCTCTTAATATGACTGAGTAACGTGACTAAAAGACCTTAAATAACATTCACATATTTCCACATATCAATAACTTCGGTAAATATTAAGTGGCAAAAGTGCAATTTATGGCGAAAAAAACTGATATTTTTTTTTAAATTTATTGGAATTTTGAAAAATTTAGAAAAGGGAATAAAAAAATACATTTTGCGCGATAAATTCCAAAGGTTTTTTGAAAATAGAAATCAAATATAGATAATAATAACCTCTATTCTATCTATTTTGGTATCAATATCTTTCGAGGGGCCCCCGGTATTCGCTCGTATATTGGAATAGAAAAGTCTCATAATACTCTTGTGGAAAATCAAATCAACTGCTTACTCAAAATTGTAAATGAGCAAATTCAATAACGCCGGAGTATTGAGAAGGATGCGAAAAACATAACTGAACTCTCATATGAAGCACAGGAAATTCCAGGTAGAGAAACTACCCAGCACATGGATATTACATCACTTAAAACCTTAAAATTATCAGCCGCCAAAGGAAAATGAGAAAATCGGTGCAACATAACTTTTTAATGTTTTTTTTTCTAAAAATGTCTGGCAGTAAAAAATTGGTTGGCAAATTTTTCAACAACTTTGGAATTCCTAGATTTTTTTTTTTTCAAAAACATAAACTTCGTAAGAGAGAGAGAAAGAATAACTTTATAAGGAGAAAGAGGGAAAAAGAAGGGGGGAGTGTTTATTTCAAATGTGTACAACAAGAGAATAATATTAATTAACCCAAAATACAATACGCCGCGCCGCCCGTAAGAGCAGCAGTTGCCAGTCTTTTAGTTAAGCCCATGCAATATGTAGCTGGAAGCAGAACACCTGGGACCCGACAAAACAACAACGGTGCCTCCCGCTCCCAACTTCCATTCTTTTCAGAAAATAAAATTGATTTTGAGGGAATTTTATTTCCTCATGCTCCTGTTTTAAATCATCATTGCCGTTGTTGTTGTGATAATGTATTTGTTAACCTTGTTCTCTTATCATGCCCGTCAATATTTTCCATCCTGCTCCATGCTAGCCAATGTATGAGACTGTAGCTCTAAATGAATTGGTCCAAAGAAAAAAATATCAGTTCAAAAATCCAAAAAATTGGGAAATCAAGGAATAGGTGTTTCCTTACAAAAGGCCATGAAGGAGGAAGAAAACATTTCTTAACGCTTTTCAAATATTTTCACTTTCGTTTGGCTTTTGCTTAGTCAATATTCAGTAGCAAAATTTAGGAATGATTCTAATAAAATAAAAATTGTGGGTACATAAATTTTATCTCTTAGACAGACGCATCTTATTGCATATCACACATCTTAAAGAACTTGATCTGCGGACTTCCATAAGAACATGTAATCGGGGAGAAACCGGAAAATTTCAAATTTTATATTTTTTATGGGGTCCTTATATACTATTTTGGGGGAAGGGTTCATTCTCGGTCATTTTTCGTTATCTCCTTTAGTTTAACTTTTAAATAAATAAAAACAAAACACTTACCAAAAACACTATTTATAATTATTTATAAAGAAACTAGTTTCGAATCATTCGATTCATCATCAGTCTAGTCGAGTCNCCACTTGAACTTTAATTTTTTTCCTTTCTTATTACGCACCTACATATTAAAAGGGATCTGTGTGTCAAATTGCAAGTCTCTAGTTTTAATAGCCATCATGGAGCTACGTTGATTATCAGTCAGTAAATATACCAACTTAACTTTGGGTTTTATAAGTATAGATAGATAACAAGTATGTATGCGACTGTCTGAGAGCACCCTTATACAGGATGAATCTGTTCTAGGTATAAAATAAATGAGACCTACACAGACATCATTGTACGAGTAAAAAAAAATCGAAACCATATTAGAGAAAAAAACAACAATGCCTCCTGGATGAAGATTTGAACAAGTTCATTTGATGTTCATTATTTTGTATGCATGGGATACGAGAATAATATCTCAATTTGAGTTGTAAAGATATGCGTGGCATGTACTCTAAAATATGGAACATATTGCGACATGTTCATAATATAATAATATTTGACACATCAAAATATGACACTTCTTGAGATAACGAAGCAAAATTATTTAGAAGTTTGATTTTCAATTATTAGGGCATCTAACGGTTCCTGTGCTGTTGGTCCTCGCGTTACGAAGAGGTGGTTCTGATGTGCAGAATGAGGCTAGGGCAACTAGACCGACCCAATCATTCATATTCACGAGGTCGGAGCCACCGCTTTGTGTTTCATATTGACGAGGTTGTTGTTGTTGTCGTTAACGTTCCCAACGACTCTCACCGTGTCTCCCGGCCAAGAAAGGCGACCTCTCCAACAGGATCTGTCCATAATGCTGACAGCTCCAGATTAGTTGGGTTTGATGGATAGTTGAATGATGGATATTCAACAATCAGATACTTCAGGGTTTAACAAAGATTTATATACCATCTCTTTGAGGAAGTATCCGGAGCAGCTCGGCTGGGTCCANAGAAAGATATTAAAAACAAAATTAGGAAAACTAAAAGGACAGGTAGATCATTGGATATTGGAATCAGAGATATGGTCGGGTATTAAAACACAGGGAAACATACATTGACAAGAATTTAGTCATATAGAAAGAAAGATATTAAAAACAAAATTAGGAAAACTAAAAACACAGGTAGATCATTGGATATTGGAATCATAGACATGGTCGGGTATTAACACACAGGGAAACATACATTGACAAGAATTTAGTCATATAGAAAGAAAGATATTAAAAACAAAATTAGGAAAACTAAAAGGCAGGTAGATCATTGGATATTGGAATCATAGACAAGAACGGGAAGAAAAAGGAAATAGTGAAAAATAAAAGAAATATTACGAACAGGAATAAAAAGTATAGCTAAGATAAAAACTGCAATAAGGGTAAATAATATTAAACTAATAAAAGACCTCAACAAAATTGAAACCTCGCTGGACGTTGCTTAATTTCAGTGATCTAACGGGAACTGGATTCAACGTGCCATAGACACTGGCTAAATTCCACCTTTCTTCTTCTTTAATTTGGTTTAACGTCAGTTTAACATCTATTGGTCATTCAAGACGGGGGTTTTACCCTCCATTCGCTGGAAACTTGCAAACCAGCTACCCACATTGACTTCACCCAGCCTGGGTTGGACCGGAAAAAAACCAGCATCACGGGGGGTCGAACCCACGTGAACACCCACATGTTACAAGCTCGCTGGACGTTGCTTAACTTCAGTGATCTAACGGGAACTGGTGTATTCAACGTGCCATAGACGCTGGCCAATTGTCAGTATTCATGGTCTTTGGTTGGAGTTAGCCGACTCGTGAGGATACAAGACGATGATTAGGTATACTTATTTCAAAGTGTTTGAATTTCTCTTGGACTCTATCTATTCTGATGATAATATGTTGTTTGGTATCAAGTATCATGATGGTGGTGTAACATAACGCGTCACTAAATGAGTATCGCACTAAAAAACACATTTTTTATATTTACACGTCCAAGAGCAAAGTGCATATTAACTGACGAAATCCATTATGCACTTTTCTTCTTCTTCTTCATATAAATATGCATCATATAATGTACTCTAATTGCATTATTTTCTTGGCAAATATATTAATAGAAAGGTTATTCATCTTATTGTTATGTCTACAGGGAGTTTGGAAAGTATCACAACATGTTGTTCATTTAAGTAGGTTTGAAAAGTTTGGACACTAAGCCAACGATCATATCACATTGAATACACTAGTTCCCGTCAGATCACTGAAGGTAAGCAACGTTGGGCGTGGTCAGTACTTGGATGGGTGACCGCTTGGGAACACCAAGTATATTTGGCTATTTTTTCCGGCCCAAACCAGGCTGGGTGAGGTTAATGTGGATAGCTGGTTTGCAAATTTCCAGCGAATGCATCAGGGTAAAATCCCCGTTTTGAATGAACAATAGATGTTAAAGAGACGTTAAGCCAAATTTAAAAAAAGAAAAAGTTTGGACAGTTTTTTGAAGGCTTAACCGTTGATAAATAAACTACCTAACGTTGGAGGGTTGTCTTTGTTATTGTTGCTTTTGCAAAGGTGTTCCTCGATAAGTTAAAGTCCTATCCATTTTCTAATGTAAATTTCAATGATGAGCCTTGGTATTTTCCCCCACAAAATTTGATATTTTACGTTTCAGGTAGGAAAATTAAAAAAAAAACTCTGCCAATGTGACACCTGGGTTTATTATTTTTCACCATTGTGCCAAAACCTATATTTTTGACCGATTTGAATGAAATTATGTATGATGATGAGTCTTAGTATTTTCCCCCCACAAAATTTGATATTTTACGTTTCAGGTAGGAAAATTAAAAAAAAAAATCAAATATTGAGGAGGGGGTAATTTTTTTTTTCCGTGACGATTCCAAAGGTTCGTTATTGAAAATAATACCATTGTGCCAAAACCTATATTTTTGACCGATTTGAATGAAATTATGTATGATGATGAGTAATTTTATTATTTTTCCGCGGTCCCATTGTTGGCCAAGATCGAAATATATATAAATACCATTGTGCCAAAACCTATATTTTTGACCGATTTGAATGAAATTTTGTATGTAGACCCCATTGGTTGTCCAGATGGGTGTTCGATTTAAATTAGATTGCTTTCAGGTAAAAACGGTATATGAAGATGTCAACTTATTCTCACAATCTCAATTACATGATCATATATGTTAGTTAGCTTTCGACGAGTTTCTTTAATTTCTGAGTCAAGCCTCAACGATATCGTCTACAAAAGTTCAATTTTTATTTTTTGTACCAATTCCATCCAACACGATCCTGATGTTTGTTTTTCATGATAATAGCTTGTTGTTGTTTTTTACTCCCTCTCAATGGAAGAGGGAAGGTACAGGAGTTAATGTGGAGGGGGNGGGGGGGGGGGGGGTAAATGACTCATATGCAAACAGGATAATGTGAAAGCTATGCCAGAGTTGAATGAGGAGGGGGAGGTGCATTCGCATTGTTTTCAAAATTCGATTATAATGTATATCTATGAATACATATGAAACCAGTGGAGGAATTCATACGAACCAAATAATTTAATTTGGACAATCTGTAGAAACCAACAGATGGGAGGTATAGGGCGAATTCGTTGTACGCGAGGAACTTAAGTCCAGATATCCTTTGCTAGCAAAATAGAGTGCGATAATAGAGTGAGCGGATCATAAAATATCGCAAAGTACAACCGCTCTTAGATTTTTTTTTTAATTTGGCTTAACGTCTCTTTAACATCTATTAGTCATTCAAGACGAGGGTTTCATTCGCTGGAAACCAGCTACCCACATTGAAATCACCCAGCCTATGTTGGCCGGAAAAATAGCCAGCATCACGAGGGCGCAAACCCACATGGTACAACCTTGCTGGACGTTGCTTAACTTCAGTGATCTAACGGGAATTGGTGTATTTAACGTGCCATAGACGCTAGCTGCCCTTAGATTCTAAAACTATCCTTGGTTTATGTTTTTACGGTAATGCTGCGTCTTGTGTGCAAACCCAAATTGTGGTTCCTTCCATATCCCAAAATCAACAATTTTCTTACGTTTTTTTCAGATTAAATTGCCATCCATCTAGAGAAACTTTTGAGAACTGCACACCCAAAGTATGATTTTCCGCCCATTCAATGATCATCCGGAGCAAGGGCCTCTTCAGACCCTAATAAAACACTTTTCAAAACTGATCTGTATGTGATAAAATTTATACATCAAGAGTATAAACCATTTTCAAACAAATTGAAGCAAATAGAGGATTCAGTACAGATGCGCAAATAAAAACGTAAAACTAGCCAGCGTCTACGGCACTTTGAATACACCAGTTCCCGTTAGATCACTGAAGTTAAGCAACGTCCAACGAGCTTGTATCATGTGGGTGTCCACGTGGGATCGGGCACTAGTGATGCTTACTATTTTTCCGGCAAAAAAAAAAAAAAAAATCCAACATAATCAAACATTCGCCACATTTACATGGAAACCGCTTCGTTGTACTCCTGGGGTCTTCGTCAAAAAACGTCAAACTGCCCTGGTTTTATTAGTGTACTCTTAGAGGCTTAGAAGAAGTCAATAAACTTTGCATCAAATGCCAACTTAGTCGACAGTAGAAACTGATGCGATGTCACTCCTTTTATAGTATACTAGCAGGATACGCCCGCTTCGCTTGGCGCCTTATAGGCATGGCCGTTTATAGTTTCGGCGCCTTTTTTTAAAAAGTAGCCTACGTCCTTTCCTAAAGTTTAGTCTATCTCCACACCAAATTTCATCAAAATCGGTTCAGTAGTTTAAGCGTGAAAGCGTAACATACATACATACAGATAGACAGAGTTACTTTCGCATTTATAATATTAGTATGGATGTATGGGGGAGAAAAAAATCAAGTACGCTGAAGGTACGCCACTGAAGGTTTATGTACATTTTGGGGTTAGAAAATGGGTGCTAAGTTTCACCCTCATATATATAAATGTACAGTAATCCATTTTAAAATTCATTACATAAAATTACTTTTGCCTTATGTACATCAATACAGGGTGTATTTGGAATCATAATAATATTAAATTAAGAGACAAACTAATACAAGTAAAACTTTGTGCCTGAAAACAGTGGAAACTGATATATTTGCATGAATGATTTGCTTGGGACTATAGTGCAGGGGATTCCTCCCTTTATCATCTGCAAAATAAATGGAAAGGATGAAATTTCACACCTGACCTTTGAACAAAAGGGTTCGGATGCCTTGGAAACAGAATTTATTATAGTCAAAAAGGTCTTTTTTTTTAATTTGGCTTAACGTCTCTTTAACATCTATTTTGGTCATTCGGGACATGGATTTTACACTCCATTCGCTGCAAACTTGCAAACCAGCTACCCACATTGACCTCACCCAGCCTGGGTTGGGCCGGTAAAAAGAGCCAGAATGATGAGGTCACGAAACCACGTGAACACCCACATGGCACCTCGCTGGACGTTGTTTAACTTCAGTGATCGAATGGAAACTGGTGTATTTAACGTGCCATAACAAAGTGCAGCGCGTAAAACAAAATAAATCCCCCCCCCCCGAGTGTAGCATAACGAGGATGACCAGATTTTTTCCCCCAACGGCGGAACGCCAGGACCCCTAATCATAACCATCTCCTTAAAAGATAGTATAGAAACTCTTTAAATAATATATTTTTGCAGTTAAATTCCAGTCACTTTTTGGAGGAGAAAAGAAAGCTATAATTGAAAAGCTATGAAAAGAAAGCTATCATTCAAAAGCTATGGAAAGAAAGCTTGATAATTTCATCAGAGCCTCCCAAAATATATTACTATAATAATAACTGACTCTTAACTCGATCGATTTTCTTATCCCACCAAATGTAATAGATGGATTGTAACATCGGACCTTATTCCTAATGATGTACAATGCATAGCTTAAAAGTGGAACGAAAAGTAAAAATCAGTCGAACCAACTACCAGACTACGTTGTCAGAATATTTCGACGAGGCAAAAAACAACAACAATAACAAGAACGCGACAAAAAGACAATATCGAAGCCAGGGCGAGAAGAACAAAAAAGTAATTTTCCATTTCACAAGAAAAGCTTTACGAGGAACAAGAAATGAAGTCGAGAAAATTGTTTAATGGTTTTTCCAAGACATTTTCCGAGAAAGATGAAGAAAGAGAGAGAGAAAAATTTGAAGTAAAGGAATTCTGGATGAACAGCATAGAGAGAGACAAGAGAAGGGGAGCGCTTGGCAACGTTTCGTTTTCACGGCTGAGTGCGTTGGCAAATGAGTTCTCTTTTCAATGTCCCATGTCCACATGATGGCGGCATCACTCTATGCACATACTTCAAAACAATAAATGCACTACACAAAAAGTGACGCTGGATTAATAATGACCAATGCAAAAACTATGTTGGATATGTTACTCCTTAAATAGTTCACATGGAATTTGAGATGAGCTCGCACATAAAATTAAAATCTAATGAAATATTTTTAGTAATGCTGTGATGTTCAACACAAATTGTGACATAACAACATAAAGAAAAATTCATTATGAATCACTGAACATTATATTATGAGCTATTAGCGTCTTCGTCGAGCGCATTGGTCAAACCTTCCCCCAGGTCGGGCCATCATCATAGCCAGCAAAACATGACTTGACCATCACAAACCCTGACTCCTGATCTTCTGCGACTGGATCGGATGAGAGTCTAGTGACAGGAATAAACCCATTTTGTATACTATATGTGGGGAAGACTAGAAAACAGCCTCTTATGTAATCTTTGATTGCCAGCGTCTATGGCACGTTGAATACACCAGTTCCCGTTCGATCACTGAAGTGAAGCAACGTCCGGCGAGGTTGTAACATGTGGGTTCGCGGCCTCCTGATGCTGGCTATTTTTCCGGCCCAACCCAGGCTGGGAGAGGACAATGTGGGTAGCTGGTTTGCAAGTTTCCGGCGAATGGAGCGTAAAACCCCCGTCTTGAATGAGAAATAGATGTTAAAGAGGCGTTAAGCCATATTAAAAAAAAAAAAAACCTTTGATTGCAACACAATACTCAAAAAAATTAAAATTTTGATTATTGTGTTGCATTGGGTCACCAACCCAGAGGATGAGATGTAAATATACCAAACCTTACAGCTAGATTGTCATGAAATGAACAGTCTAGTTCCACTAGACTGCCCACTAACCTATTCAAGAAATGATTTTTTTTTTTTTTTTTTTTTTTTTTTTTTTTTTTTTTTTTTTTTTTTTTTT
>CM022878.1:1895077-1905886 GCA_012654025.1 Pachypsylla venusta | reverse complement strand
TTACTCTTGCCTCCATACTATCATTTCCACCTGCTTTCTATCTACGAACGAATACAGTACTTAAATAAATAATACACTTCCATCCGGCACCAACATGTGCCACATGCCGTGGCGCGCGGCGCGGCGCACACTGATAATGATATTAATTTAATTGTGAGTTCACTAGAGTTGTTCAGGGCAATATAATGTTAAATTTTCAAATTTTTAGTTGCCGTCAAAAAACATAATAAATTTCAAAATTAACCAGAGGGACAATTTAGTTTGTATTTAAATAGAATTATTTACTCATTTTTTCTTTTACTAATTATTATATTATGAAACGGGTTATAATTTCTTCTTTAGATTTCACTTTATGTAAAACTACAGCTGTTTGCTCGTGCTTCTCTACGGCTGTCAAATTTAACAACAATTTCTGCATTAAGGTTCTGTTCAGATGACCGCACGCTACCGCGCGGGAGCAATGAACAAATACATACAAGTTTGTAGAACTAGTACCGCGCGGCACCGGGCAATTACCACGCGGTCATGTAGATAATATACACTATTTAGATAGATCTTTTGCCGCGCGGTTCGTCGTACCGCGCGGTCATGTGGACAATATACACTATTTAGATAGATCTTGTGCCGCGCGGTTCGTCGTACCGCACGGTCATGTAGACAATATACACTATTTAGACAGATCTTGTGCCGCGCGGTTCGTCGTACCGCGCGGTCATGTGGACAATATACACTATTTAGATAAATCTTGTGCCGCGCGGTTCGTCATACCGCGCAGTCATGTGGATAATATACACTATTTAGATAGATCTTGTGCCGCGCGGTTCGTCATACCGCGCAGTCATGTGGATAATATACACTATTTAGATAGATCTTGTGCCGCGCGGTCATGTGGACATAGCGTAAACCTTTTCAATGCTTTAGAAACATACTTTTAACCCCGCAAGAATATTTCCACAATAAATTTTAGCTTCCTCGCCTATCTCAGAAAGGTGCCTACTTTTCAATTTCGGTTTTTTGGTGCTGATAACCGACCATAAATTGAGAAAAAACGGGAAATTTTAAATTTCTTATTTTTATGGGTTCCTGATATACTGTTTTTGAGGGATCCATTTCCTGATCATTTTTGTAAAACCTCTATGGACGTTGCTTACCTTCACCGATTCAACAAGATCTAGTTAGTGTATTAATCAATTTATTTTTCATCAAAATATAAGTTCTCTGGACTTAATCTCCTGAGTTAGTTAAATTGTAATCNTTAAAAAAAAAAAAAAAAAGATACTTATAGCTTCAAAGGTCAATAAAGAACACAAACAATTTTTAGTGAGCGCTGTTGAACTGATACCAAAACGTTTCATATTTTGAGATATATCGTTGTGTTGATTGATTATTATGCATGAATGATTGGGACTGAATATGAATTTTCTTCTCTATTTGAAGATAGCAGTCATGGATTGTGCATTTATTTTACTGTCAAACTTACGAAGTTTAATTTTTTTTTAAAAAAAAAATTGTGACCTGAAATAACCCTGAAATTGAAACTCCTCTCTGTGTGCTGTGATGACGTAGACAGAGTACACAGAAATTTTGTACCAGTGCCCTTAAAGTGTCAAAAAATNTTTTTTTTTTTTTTTTCATTACCACGTCGAGTCTCAATTACTTTCTGTCCGATGCTTTCGAAAAGACCCTGAGGGTTCTTAACCTGGGACCTCCGTTTTTCCCAATCAGTTCTTTGATAATAGAGTGTACAATTTTTTCTACTCTCTGTGTGCCATGATTAAGATGATGTCAAGTTCCATTTTCGGTAGCGTTGATCACGCGCGGCCCTAGGTATTCCGTTTTAAATTTAATTTCATAACTTTTTCCTCTCGATTTTATCTTGTCAGGAGATTCCTGTTCTTTCGCTCTTTGAGTGTAGTTCTCTCTCCTCATGCATGCATGGGTCGATGTATGACAGCTTATTTTTTGCGCAAGTTTTCGTTAGGTCTTCGTACACTCGTAAGCAAAATTCCTTTTTAGGGCCGAGAAAGCACCTGCATCTAAGCCTCAACTGGTCTTTTTGTGCTTATAACCTGATTAAGTGATTCAACCTTTTCAACACAGTTCTAATCTCGCCTAATAGATTTGCAAATCTCTGGGTTCCATAAATTCATTGCTCTCTGCGGATTCTTCAAGATTATTTTTACCTCTTTTTTTTTTAAAAAAAATACATATGATGACGAAATTTTAGTTTTATTTCTCAAATTCGTTTCAAATACTTTGTTTGGGCCCCGCGTAAATAAACTTTAACGCTATCACACCTATACAAAATCAAATGTTTTTTTTTGTATAAGCATTTGTAAGGAGGAGATGAGCAAAAATGAATATCCTTTCAAGTCGTTCTTTGACTGCTTCTTCCATTATTTACTTCCATTCAGACTATTAATGACGAGGTCTATTAAATATCTAATGAGTAAATCTTTGAATAAGACATCAACCTATTGTAGAAATGAACATTGAAACCAAAGTCTTCCTCTCTCCTAAAGTGTCAAAGAAAGCTGGACTGATAAAACCCATAAATAAAATAAAGGAGAAATAAGTAGACCAAGTTGAAACATTTGAACAAGTTTACAAAGTGGCATACTAACCTTCAAACAATCAAAATATAAAAACGGCAATAAAAAAAGTGCATAAAAATTAATATGGCAACAAGGATCTGAATGAAAGAACAAATTTTCCAAAGCACACAAGGGGTTAAAAATTGAATGAAAAACAAAACACAAAAAATACATTTTCCCCAAAATCTGACGAAGCACATGCGCCGTATCCCAGGGCAACCTTTAGCAAAAGAAAAAAAAAGTCGTTATGGAACCTTAAAATTCAAAGGAGTTTGCGCTGGCATGAAATTTATTTATTTTTCCAACAGAAATCTCCTATAAATAACATGGAGGAGGACTGAAGAGGGGTTGGAGGAGTGGATTGGATGAGGACTGAAGAGAGGGGTTCTCCTTTAATTTTATTTTCTTGCTCGCTTTTCCGAAAGCTTTTCTTTTTGTTCTCTCTATTCTTAACATTATTTAAGCATTATTTAACAAGATCGCTGACTGATATGACGATCACAATGCTAGCGTTCCAGAGGATATTGTTGAAAACCAGAACATATTTGTAATGGAAAGATTCTTTGGATCAGCATTACTTAACAAGATCGCTGACTGATATGACGATCACAATGCTAGCGTTCCAGATGATATTGTTGAAAAGCAGAACATATTTGTAATGGAAAGTCTCTTCGGATCAGCATTATTTAACAAGATCGCTGATTGATATGATGACGATTACAATGCTAGCTTTCCAGATGATATTGTTGAAAAACAGAACATATTTGTAATGGAAAGCCTCTTTGGATAAGCATTACTTAACAAGATCGCTAACTGAGATGACGATCACAATGCTAGCGTTCCAGACGATATTGTTGAAAACCAGAACATATTTGTAATGGAAAGCCTCTTTCGATGAGCATTATTTAACAAGATCGCTGATTGATATGACGATCACAATGCTAGCGTTCCAGATGATATTGTTGAAAAGCAGAACATATTTGTAATGGAAAGCCTCTTTGGATCAGGCCCGAAACATGACTAAGAAAAATATACGACAAAACCAATTGAATGTGACAGAGATAACGATGCTGATATGGATGATTGCCATTACCCGATGACACAAAAACAGAAAAACAGTGAAAATTACAGAAGCGTCAAAAGTGGGACAGAAAAGAAGATTTTAATAATTTGGACGCGTGGATAGAAGGGATGAAGACTGAGATGAAAACAAAGTTAGATTAATTTATTACTGAACCAAAAATGAAAGTAATTGGACAAAAGAAAAGGGGAAGAACAAAGCAAAAATTGATAGACAAAAGAAAATTATTTAAGAATTATGGATAATTAAAGATAGAAACACATAAAAAAGATACCAGAAACTCCAGAAAGACGAGGGATTAAGAGAGTGTATTCACGAATCAATATAACACTGTGTTTGATATGATCTAATAGCCAAATATGAACACTGTGTGTGATATGATCTAATAGCCAAATATGAACACTGTGTTTGATATGATCTAATAGCCAAATATGAACACTGTGTTTGATATGATCTAATAGCCAAATATGAACACTGTGTTTGTCAATATTTTCCTTACGAGCGAAGAGATTTCATTCCATGAGCAAACAGGGAGTGATATTTTTTTTCCAATTTTCTTTTCCCATTTTTATTTTGGGGGTCACTGAATTTATTTGTAATTTTTATTTTGGATTTTCTATCCTTTCCTCTTGAATACGTTTTTCGTTACTGAGTGTGAATTTCCAATTTCTTTCTTTTTTCTGCTTCCTCACCCTTACTTCTCTTTCTATTCTGATTGATATTTATTATTTTATTTCTTTTCTACATTTTTTTTCTCTCAGAATTTTTGTAGCTTAGAATATCCGGTAAAATGTTAAAGGTATTTTGGTGTAGGAATATTTTGAAACGGATTCCGTTACGTCTGTTTTCGTTGATTTTGTCAACGGCTATAAAACGCTATTGGGGTTATAATTTTATTGATGTCGATTTCGGTCTCTTTTTTTCGTCCCCTTGACTGACTTAAACGTTCAGATTTGAGGACATGAAATCGTTAAGAATCTTTATTGAGATACAGCTATTGGTACTGAAATTCTGCAAGCTATTTAGAGGCATTCAGATATTGGAAGGTAGTGAATATTTTCTCATCATCATCTTTAAACATTCTGCTAATTTGAGTAAGTACTTCGAAGGAAATTTGGCACATCCACTAATTAAAATATTAATCAAATCGGCAATGTACTTACAAGAATTATATTCTCCGGGGGAGCCTAGGAACACAGATGAATAAAGGACGCCTCTCCTGGCCGCTTCTGCCGCTCTAGCATCACTTGGCGATGACCATTCCCTCCTCGGACACCATTTACCTGAAATCACAAAATGAATAAAAATTATACTTTTGTACCTGAGTAATAAAAGAATCTGTACGAAAAATTTATTGACAAGTGGCAAAGTTGTTTTTTTAATTCACTGAAAATACGTTATACGTTTTTGTCAAAACTGGGATACAAACTTAGATTCAGTGGATTTGTCGTCATAACTGAGGGTTGTGAAAACGGTGGGGTCTGTACAAGTGTATAGGCCAGACAGCTTCGTTTTTCGTCGAAAACAGACTACAACTTGAACTTTTGATTTTCGTTTATTTAGACGTCTCTGTGGCAGAGTGCGCATCACACTCGGCTTGCACCACGGAGGTTTCGAGTTCGATTCGTGGGCGGGTCGAAAATTTGAAAAATGGACACCCTGTATATGGGTCAGATAGTATATCAAATGAGCTTTGTAATTTATAAGTAAAAGATAGATTTGCGAAAATAAAATTCACAAAATATTAACCACATGTCCCTTCAAAAAGAGACCTGGCAAAGGCTCATAACTTTCAATTTGGGGCCTACCAGTTCATCTCTTCACAAGCTTGAATCAAGTTCAGTGTCTGTGGCACGTTGATTACACCCGCAACGTCCAGCGACGTTGTAGCTTGGTAGCTTGATTAAAACGTTAGCTTGATTAAAACTCACTGCTTCATTAAAGTTCAATAAATTATTACATTAAAATATCTTAGTAGACATTCCGAACGGTCAGAATTATGAGGGTAGCCAGCGTCTATGGCACGTTAAATACACCAGTTCCCGTTGGATCACTGAAGTTAAACAACGTCCAGCGACGTTGTACCATGCAGGTGTCCACGTGGGTTCGTGACCTCGTGATGCTGGCTATTTTTCCGACCCAATCCAGGCTGATGGGTGAGGTCAATGTGGGTAGCTGGTTTGTAAATTTCCAGCGAATAGAGGGTAAAACCTCCGTCTTGAGTGACCAAAATATGTTAGAGAGACGTTAAGACAAATTATAAAAAAATAAAAATAAAAAAAAATGAACCTATATATTGTCTTGTAATGAAATTACAAGAAAAGTGACAACAAGGTTTACTTAAACTTTCGGTTAGAGTGGGAAGCAAAAAGAAAGAGCCGCTAAAAAATTCTTTCTGAAAAGGAGGGAAAAACTTTGAAGAGGGAAAAAGGAAAGTTTTCCGTGAAAATGAGTAAGAATGTGAGTATTTGGTTTGCAAGTTTACAATGTGAATGTCAATGTGAGTAGCTGGTTTGCAAGTTTACAGCGAATGGAGATTAAAACCCCCGTCTTGAATGACTAATAGATGTTAAAGAGACGTTAAGCCAAAAAAATAAGTTCATGAGAATATATTTTTCTTTTAAATAATTTAACAACACTTAGGTAGGTATTTAATAATTTTTCATCTTGTGTTGTTAGAACATAAATATTGAAACGAAGCTCCGACGTGAATCTTAAATTCATGGCGGATATTCTCTTTCAATTTCAAGGAGAGAGAGAAGAGGTCAGTCGGGTTAAAACTTTAAAGACATATTGAGCTCTCCATGGCTCAGAACCAATCAACTTTTAAACAGACAATGTCTTCATACAGAACATTGACTATCATTATAAAATATACATTTTTTTTTTCTTCTCTTTTCTTCTTCTTCTCATACTCTAAGCCAAGAATTATAAATTGAAGACTCCATTGCATTTCTCTTTCTCTCTCGCTCGTTCTTTATTATGTTCTTTTTACAGTATACTTTCATTCCATTCGTGTTCCACAAAATCATCATCATCATCTTGATGCAAAGACAAATACCCACGGCGAAGTCTTTGCGCAGCTTTCTTTATGACTTGACGATATGACTTTCCTATTCTTAGACAAGACAAATACCCACTACGAAGTCTTTGCGCAGCTTTCTTTATGACTTGACGATATGACTTTCCTATTCTTAGACAAGACAAATACCCACTACGAAGTCTTTGCGCAGCTTTCTTTATCACTTGACGATATGACTTTCCCATTCTTAGACAAGACAAATACCCACTACGAAGTATTTGCGCAGCTTTCTTTATCACTTGACGATATGACTTTCCCATTCTTAGACAAGACAAATACCCACTACGAAGTATTTGCGCAGCTTTCTTTATGACTTGACGATTAGACAAGACAAATACACACTACGAATTCTTTGCGCAGCTTTCTTTATGACTTGACGATATGACTTTCCTATTCTTAGACAAGACAAATACCCACTACGAATTCTTTGCGCAGCTTTCTTTATGACTTGACGATATGANCAGCTTTTTTATTTTATATATTTTTTTTTAAACATTTGGCATTAGGACGGCGTTCTATCCAATTGAAAATCTACTTAAATTAATGGACAGTAAGAAAAAACGAAAGGAAATAAAAAACTCGAAATATCTAGTGTAAGGTCCAAAATTATTGAAGCGGGCACGTACTCCCCCGTAGCTACGCCTAAGATATCAGCTGATTATGTAAAATAAAATTGGACAAGGGCAAGTGATGGTCCAAATTAAGCGTACATCAAAGCATAACTAATCTGTGGTTTACTTCTTCTATTCTCCGTGTACGGAGTGCTAGACTAGCCATAATGTCTTCAAATTACAAATTCATTCACACCTTTTCTTCCACTCAAACATTTATTACATACATACTAATATACAAGACAGCATCAGTACAGTAACCTACATAAGAATTATTATGATAAATGCTATAAACAAACCAATTTATAAATAGGTTTTTGTTAGGATAGGTCAGACATTTTTTTTTTTAAGAGTAGAAATGAAATATGGACTCTATAAATAATAAGAAGAGCGAAGAATTGTAAACAAGACAAATGAAGAAAGATAGAAAGAAAGAGAGAGAGAATGAAACTATAGGAGACATTGATATATGAGTTAGAGTAAAAGAGAGAGAGAGAGAGAGAGAGAGAGAGAGAGAGAGAGAGAGAGAACAAAGTTGTAGATACAAAAAAGCGGGTCAAAAATCGAATTTATCATTTTTCACTTTGTTCTGTATTTTGTTTTCACGGTCAAATTATATTGATTTCTATTCGAATTAAAAGATTTAGAGAGGATCAGAGTGGATGGGAGAGAAAGTGGTCTGATGATTTGGTTGCATTAGGACAGTTATTACAATGACAAACCGATAAAATAAATGTTCCCTCCCAAGGTAATTCGATCTACAGTAAGATGAAGCAACGTCCAACGAGGTTGTACCATGTGGGTGTCCACGTGGGTTCGTGCCCTCGTGATGCTGGCTATTTTTGCGGCCCAACAAAGGCTGGGTGAGGTCAATGGGGGTAGCTGGTTTGCAAGTTTCCAGCGAATGCAAGGTAGAACCCCCGTCTTGAATGACCAATAGATGTTAAAGAGACGTGAAAAAAAACTGCAGAAAAAGTAACAATATAAAAAGGCTATCCAACCCTAAGTTGTCCGAAGAGCTCTGGAATATTTTCAGATGCAAGAATGATGGAACATACTGGATCTGTCATCTGAATGATGGAACATACTGGATCTGTCAAAGAATGATGGAACATACTGGATCTGTCATCTGAATGATGGAACATACTGGATCTGTCATTTGAATGATGGAACATACTGGATCTGTCATTTGAATGATGGAACATACTGGATTTTGTGCCGAAAACGCGAACCCACGTGAACACCCACATAGCACAACCTCGCTGGACGTTGCCTTACTTCAATAATCTGACGGGAACTGGTGTATTCAACGTGCCATAGACGCTGGTTAAAATACAAGATTATATATAGCTCGAATATAAATATATTTCAAAAGATTTTCTTTAGAGATGACTAGTTTCATCAATTGCTGGGGACATTATCAGAGCTACGGATGATGACTTCGGAAGAGTAGAATCATTGTCCAGTGTTAACCAAAGTTGAAAAAGTTTTTGTAATTATGCATGGAGACTACTAATTAACACAAGGCACCCCCAGAATGATTTATTTCAAAATATAAATCAAAATCCCGCCACTAATGAATTCAAATTACAACCAAGATGGCGGCGTTAACTTCTGGCAAATATAGAAATGTTTATTTTTTTTAAACAAAATAATTTCCAAGCATTATTTGAAACTCTCATTTTAGAATACATGGATAGATAGACTCCCACGATTTTGTTCTCAAAAATGTTTGTTTAAGAATTGTGTATAGGATTAGTGTAATCAAAGAAATACTTCAAAGATTATTTACGTGATAAATTGTGGAAGCGGAATGTGAAGACTGAGAGGAACCGAGCTATGACAATTTGGAAAAATACATTCTTAGGTCACGTCATCAGAAGAACGAAGACTGAGGGGAACCGAGCTATGACAATTTGGAAAAGACCTATACATTCTTAGGTCACGTCATCAGAAGAACGAAGACTGAGGGGAACCGAGTTATGACAATTTGGAAAAGACCTATACATTCTTAGGTCACGTCATCAGAAGAACGAAGACTGAGGGGAACCGAGCTACGACAATTTGGAAAAGACCTATACATTCTTAGGTCACGTCATCAGAAGAACGAAGACTGAGGGGAACCGAGCTACGACAATTTGGAAAAGACCTATACATTCTTAGGTCACGTCATCAGAAGAACGAAGACTGAGGGGAACCGAGCTACGACAATTTTGAAAAGACCTATACATTCTTAGGCCAGGTCATGAGAAGAACGGATGACACATATTTGAAGAGATTGTGGAATAAAGAAACGATCGGAATACGTTCTATAGGTAAACCAAAGAAAAGATGGTATGACAAAGTGAAAAACCTGCGAACAGTAAATAATATCGGTCTGGAGATGGCAGAATTTAATGGAGGCGGCTGATGGATGAGGCTATATATCGACTGAGGTATCAGTGGCTATTGTAGTAAGTAAGATTCTCTCAAAACGAATACGGTTTCGGAATATTTCTATTTGACAAGGTTAAACGCAGAATTGTCGAAACAGATGTCTGGGTTTTGCAACAAACTTGAAAATGTTTGACGACAAATTGGCATTGAGAGGTTATTGAAGAGATATTCAGACGTTATCATTTCCCACCGTTTTGGCGAAAGCTGACCAATTTGTGATACACGCACACAACCATTCACACCGAAAGTGACGTTGAATAATAATTATATATTTACTCGTATTAAGAATAAAATACGTAACACCCTCAATATTAATATTCCAAACTACCCACTTTATAAAGTGGTATGTATTATTTTTGCACACTATCTCACACTATGTTAAAAGCATAACACAAATTGTAAAATGAAAATAATTGGCAATCATTCAAGTCAGTTTAGTTGTTGGGGAGTTTTTACTAATAGAAAATACAAGACATGATGATGTTATTGATAGATTTCTAAAGTTTAACACAAAGCAGTTTGATGTACAGTCTCTTGACCTGTAGAGTAGATGAACGGGAGTCATATCCCAACACAAATTAATAAAGCAGGCGACCAGACAATCATTAGGTGATTTTTTTATGTTGGGAGTTTTTACTAATAGAAAATACAAGACATGCTGAAACACACATGTGGATTACCGATGTGTTTTTCAATAGATGTTTCTGAAGAAGTTTAGAAAATTATCTACCAAAATGGTTGATGTTATTGATAGATTTCTAAAGTATAACACAAAGCAGTTTGATGTAGAACCCCTTGACTTGTAGAGTAGATAAAAGGGAGTAAGATCCCAACACAAATTAATAAAGCAGGCGACCAGACAATCATTAGGTGATTTTTTTTATCAATCCAAGACAATCAGTAGCATAGGCGTAGCTGGAGCAAAATTATTAGGGGGCCACATTTAAAAATAATAATAATAACAGCGGGCTCCATCCGCTTGCATGCGGCTGAGGCATGCAAGCG
>CM022878.1:1838174-1865869 GCA_012654025.1 Pachypsylla venusta | reverse complement strand
CTAGTTTTAGACACCCTTGGAAGTCATGTATTGGAAATTTCAAATGGCCGCCATTTTGAAACCAAACACGCAAGGCGCGTAAAAAGTAATTCCAATTTTATTGTCTTTGTATTTAAAAAATAAAAAATGGACCCTCTGAGGACCGCATTGGACCCGCCCCTGAAAAATTGGTCACAGCATCAGGTGGTTTAATTTAGGATATAATATATCATGCAAAACTTCAAATAAAGCTGTTCAAAAGATATTCAGGTGGTCTCGGACTTTTGGGACATGCAATATAAAAGTGATCACATATTTGTATGGTTCTTTGCCCGTATTGTTTTTAGCAAAACGGCAAAAGACAAGAGACTCCAAAAAAACCGCAGAATGCTCGGTAGGTGACATCAAATAAACAAGAAGATTTTTCTTTAGTTAAAGAAAGATTCCCCATTTTCCTAAAAAAAAAAAAAAAAAAAAATACNAAAAAAAAAAAAAAAAAAAAATCCGCCTCAAATTTTGCCTCACAAAAGAAGACAATCAATTTTTCCCGCTGAAATCCATTATCTAAAACAAAAACCTTAGTGATGGGGGCCCTGACAAGGGAATAATGCGCCTTTGATAGAATTTCAAGCGGATTTGTAATTCAAGCCATTTCTACACCCCGCACGACGCGACGTCCACACACAGGTTTCTACTGCTTATACCTCAACACCCCCCCTCCTCCTCCCGAACTAATGCTTATCAAAATAAACACAGAGGTTATGTCCACAGAAAAGGGTTACTCTCGTTCCCTATGAGTGTGTCTCTGTGTGTGTGTGAGAGAGAGATAGAGAGAGAGAGAGTGTGTGTGTGTATGTGTGGGGGGGAGAAAGAGNGGAGAGTGTGTGTGTCACCGAATGCACCTTCTTAGGAGGTGGCTGAAAAATCGGACCAAACCAGCGTCTATGGCACGTTGAATACACCAGTTCCCGTTAGATCACTGAAGTTAAGCAACGTCCAGCGATGTTGTTCTATGTGGGTTTACGCCTTCGTGATGCTGGCTATTTTTCCGGCCCAACCCAGGCTGGGTGAGGTCATTGTGGGAAGCTGGTTTGCAAGTTTCCAGCGAATGGAGGGTGAAGCCCCCGTCTTGAATGATGAATAATAAAAAAAAGACTAAGCCTTTTTGTTTATAACATTAGCAAAATTCAATGAATTTTGTTTACATTAAATCTGAAGGACTCATTTAGGTTGAGCGTTTACAATTACCTAACCATAACAGTTGTTGCTGGCCTTCTGGTTTAAGGAAAGTTAATTGTCCGGTCCTGATGGAAGGTTACGCACAACAACTCCCGTCTGGGAAGGCTACGTACCAATTGTAAATTAAGAGATAATTAAGCTTTATTTATTATAATCGTACAATAATTTGTAATTGTAACGAGAACTAGAATTGAGTCGTAACTTTAATAATAATGATTATTTAACAGCAATCTACAGGGTGTTTGTAATTGTAAAGAGAACTAGAATTGAGTCGTAACTTTAATAATAATGATTATTTAATAGCAATCTACAGGGTGTTTGTAATTGTAACGAAAACTAGAATTGAGTCCTAAATTTAATAATGATTATTTAATAGCAGTATACAGGGTTCAGAACAGAACAAGCGAACTATTCCTCCGCTAGATTGGGTTTGGTTTGCAGCGCTTACTTTGTTCTCTTCCTGAGTATTTGTGTTTGATCATGCTTTTTACTTCTGATAGTTTTGGATGTTAAAAAAAATCACCCAATGAATCTGTTCGGCCGATTGGTCAGATCATTAAAATTACCCAGGATACACCACGTGTACACATATCAAGGAAATACAGGATACACCACGTGTAAGCATATCAAGGAAGTACAGGATACACCACGTGTAGGCATATATATCAAGGAAATACAGGATATACCACGTGTACACATATCAAGGAAATACAGGATACACCACGTGTAAGCATATCAAGGAAGTACAGGATACACAACGTGTAGGCATATCAAGTAAACAAAGGATACACTACGTGTAGGCATATCAAGGAAACACAGGATACCCCACGTGTAGGCATATCAAGGAAACAAAGGATACACCACGTGTAGGCATATCAAGAAAATACAGGATACACCACGTTTAGACATATCAAGGAAATACAGGATACCCCACGTGTAGGCATATCAAAGAAATACAGGATACTCCACGTGTAGGCATATCAAGGAAATACAGGATACACCACGTGTAGGCATATCAAGCAAACACAGGATAACCCAGGTGTGGGCATATCAAAGAAATACAGGATACCCCACGTGTAGGCATATCAAGGAAATACAGGATACCCCACGTGTAGGCATATCAAGGAAATACAGGATATCCCACGTGTAGGCATATCAGGGAAATAACAATTAGTAATATGTCCATAGACATTCTCACTCACATCATTCTAAAAGATGAAAATAAAATTGATAAAAGCGCCCTCCCAGAAGTATATATCAATACAAAAAATAATAAATCATATTAGTTCTAAATTTATTCTGGAAAAGTATTTTGCAGCAATCAAGTAAATGTATAAAAGAGATTAGATTAGGTGAGTTAATGGTTGGGAGAGCCAGTTGTCTTTAAGAGATGGGGGAATGGAAGAAGAGTGGCGGGAGCGGAGGTGGAAATTTTTCCAAAAAAAAAGGGGTGCATGTTGTTACACGTAATCTATTTGCTGTTATAGACCGCAAGGTTAGGAATCTCAATGGATTTGTAAAGAGGAATGGAGTAGTGGTGGGGGAGCAGGGAAAAATATTTTTGATGGTTTTGAAAGACGTGATGAGAAAAATGATTACTGACAATGTGTTGGGGAATACTCGATGTGAATCAAAAGTACTAATAATATAATTAACAAATTGAAGCACGAGGATGTAATTGCTTACCAAGAAAATGTGCTTAAACAATAGCAGAGGTACATTTCTAAACATATTTTATTGATTTATTATTTTTAAATCTTTGAATAACATGTTAATTATAAGTGTTAAAAAATAATAACTTGTAAACAAATTAATACAAAACACTTCTTCGTTTTGTTTTAATTTAAAAATGTATAGCTCTTTGTGTTATTGGGCGGAGCGAAGCGTAGCCTTATACTCCCTACAAACTGCAAACTTTTGTTACCCTACTCCTCCGAAACTACTCAACCGATTTTTANACCTTATAATGCTACCACTTGGCGCTATTACCATAGCTTCTCAATTGTCCTCAGAAGGCTGAGTTACCCCCAAACACAACCAGACAAAGTAGAAAATTCGAAAAAACCTTTTTCAAAATTTCCGACCCGTCCAGGAATCGAACCCGGAACCTCCTTGGTGCAAGCCGAGTGTGATGCGCACTCTGCCACGGAGACGTCTATGTTTTTTTTAAAAAAATTTATTTAAAAGTTATTATTTATTATTTTCAATTAGCCCCCTTTAAAATTTGATATATTTACCCAATATGTTTTTTTCTAAATGGCTTACGCCAAATGTGGAACTTTTTCCATTTGACCGATTTGAATGATATTTGGTAATAATTGACGTCAAGTTGGTACTTCCGTTACAAACAAGGAGTTCCTCAGAACTCTCACCAAGAAATATGCTATTGGGTTACTATTAATACGACATCACCAAAAACCTGTCAACCGGCTCAATAAATTAGAGTATTTAACTTTAAAGTCATCTCAAATATAAATATTATTAAACATATACTATTATTTCAGATACTTACACAAGTGTATTGATTTAAAAACCAGATCAGAATATGTGTTGAAATATTCTTACAAATAAAATAGAACTAATTCATGAATAAAATCAATCCAACTTTTAATTATTCAATCCATTAATTGATAGAGCGGAGCGTTCCAATAAATAATTTAAGAAGCGATGCGGTGCAACAGTTGTTCTGAACTCTTCTTAAAAGTGTCTTCTTGTTTCATTGGATTGTCCAATCTCTTTGTTTGTAAACATCAATAAAATATTTTCTTTTTATTTAGTAATCTTATCACATTAGTTGAGCTGGACCCAGAACAAGAATAAAATAAAAGTGTCCTTCTTACACATCTAACATCAGGAACCAACTTAAGAATAATAAAATACAGTGTCCTTCTTACACATCTAACATCAGGAACCAACTAAAGAATAATAAAATAAAGTGTCCTTCTCACACATCTAACATCAGGAACCAACTTGAGAATAAAATAAAGTGTCCTTCTCACACATCTAACATCAGGAACCAACTTAAGAATAATAAAATAAAGTGTCCTTCTCACACTAACATCAGGAACCAACTTAAGAATAAAATAAAGTGTCCTTTTCACACATCTAACATCAGGAACCAACTTAAGAATAATAAAATAAAGTGTCCTTCTTACACATCTAACATCAGGAACCAACTTAAGAATAAAATATTAATTGGGCAAGAATAAAATAAAGTGTCCTTCTCGCACATCTAACATCAGGAACAAACTTAAGAATAAAATACAGTGTCCTTCTCACACATCTGACATCAGGAACCAACTTAAGAATAAAATAAAGGGTCCTTCTCGCACATCTAACATCAGGAACAAACTTAAGAATAAAATAAAGTGTCCTTCTCACACATCTGACATCAGGAACCAACTTAAGAATAAAATAAAGTGTCCTTCTCACACATCTGACATCAGGAACCAACTTAAGAATAAAATATTAAATGGGCAACAATAAAATAAAGCTTCCTCCAACTATGAAACCAACTATGAAACAGGGGCCTTGCCACTGAGCCACAATGTTCTATGGATATAGAATGAGAAAAGACAATATTTAAATTTAAAGCTCATCATTTTTTCATAACTAACTCCATCTTCATGCCAACGATCATACCACGTTGAATACACCAGTTCCCGTCGGATCACTGAAGTGAAGCAACGTCGGTCAGTAATTGGATGGGTGACCGCTTGGGAACACCACGTATCGTTGGCTCTTTTTTCCGGTCCAACCCAGGCTGGGTGAGGTCAATGTGTGTAGCTGGTTTGCAAGTTTCCAGCGAATGGAGGGTGAAACCCCTTGAAAAAATCTATCTTCATAATTTTTTCATAATTAATTTCATCTGTGTAAATTTTGTGTTACACTGATGCGGTGATAATTTTTTGTTACAGTTGCGCGCGCATCTTGAAATTTCACTCTCATCATTTCTCATAACGCGCCTAAAGAAGAATAACTTGAAAAGTTAGGTACAAAAATTCGGAAGAGTAAAATTTTCTGCAAACTACAACCTTCAGATGTATTTGTATAAGAAAAAATCTAAAATAAGAATGGCTCAAGTTATAAACCGTCACAAACTTATATTACTCCAATTTGGAATGTCCAAAATTAATTAAAAGCATTCCTAACTTTGTCTGAAATAATTAAAGGCAACAATTAATTGATATATAATTGTTGGATTAGTTAATAACAAATCTCAAGTCCACTATTCTCTTTAATTCAGTCCTGCTATTTGAAGAAACAGAGAAATGTTTCACATGTAGGAGTCACTATCACCAAGCACTATATTGTCACATCGACTAGGTCTGATAAAGACAGACAACAAAATGAAATACATTAAGAAGCTTTTGATAGTGATTTGTAAAAGAATATTATAAAAGAGTGAAAACCTGAAAACTATCTCTTATATTCTATACAGGGTTAACGATATCTATCTGTACATATTATAAATTAAAATCACTTTTTGCCAAAAAGGTGTTGTTTGTTGGAGATATTAGTTTACTGATAATCCATGTTGGAACTAATAACAAGTTGGGCTGGATTATTCTAACGTGTGTACTATACAAGTAAAATGTTATCTGCGGTTCACAAAATCAAACACTTCGTGGAAAATATTCCTCAAATCATCAAAAAGCTATTTAAAAATGTTCGTCGAAAAAAAAAGTAAAAGATTGCACACAAAAATGATTCAACCTACTTATTATTTATAAGGAAGAAATAAAACCATTGCTATTCACTGGAAAGCTGGCTAGTTGTCCAACGCAACGTTTAGTGTAGGTCAATACGGCTGCCTCATCACTTCACCTCTATTGACGAAATTGAAATTCAATCACAACACTTAGTCTCAATTTTGTACATAAAAACACATTTTAGCATGTGCAGACGAATATACTGATTAAAATTGAATTAAACCACCTGGAAGAATCAACCCTGACATCGAACTAAAAAATAAGATCGTCGGAAAAGCAGACACTGAATCTAATTTTGCGAGATTCTCATTTTGTGCATAAATACAAAGCAACCCCCAACTCAGAAGCAAAAATTTAACAACTGTACATATTATAATGAGGCATAGAACAAATACATTTAAAGTACTTCATTATTTGTTAGTTTTCTAGAAAATTCCAGGTTTTCCAGAATTTCCAGTCTGGTAGACACCCTGTTAGTCTCAATTTTGTACATAAAAACACATTTTAGCATGTGCAGACGAAAATACTGATTAAAATTGAATTAAACCATCTGGGAGAACCATCAACCCTGACATCAAACTAAAAAATAAGACCATCGGAAAAGCAGACACTGAATCTAATTTAGCGAGATTCTCATTTTGTGCATAAATACAAAGCAACCCCCAACTCAGAAGCAAAAATTTAACAACTGTAATAGTCATATATTCTAATGAAGCGTAGAACAAATATATTTAAAGTACTTCGTTATTTGTTAGTTTTCTAGATAAACAAAACATATCCATCTGTATCAATAAAACGACAGAAACATTAACAAACAAAAACAAACACCTTTGTAAATACAAGTGAGGGATGAGTGACCACTGAATACGATTCGAATAGACAGACTTATAGATAGTGATGACAAATACACACAAACTAACAGCGCAGGCGAACAAAGGAAAATTATTCAGCACAATTGTGGAGAATGTAGATATTTACACATTTTAATTAAGGTATTATAGATGAGATAAAATACTATATCTTTCTCATTTAACTAAAAGATAACGTTAGTTAGAGGTAACTATAAATTCATTATCTCCAGAGGACATCGGTGGAAGAAACTAGTTTGATATTTTTTTAAAAAAAAATCATTTATTTTTAATTAATTGATTGATGGGGTAATAATACAAATATTCCAGAATAATGTTTTGAGGACTATCGTTTATGCGCCTTGGTACATTCGAAACGAAGACCTACATCGCGATCTAAATGTAGAACTAGCCTGGATAATGCTCAAGAACCAAAACATTTGGCGCCAAGACAATTACGAGGCAAATTTGTTACCATCCCAAATCCATCAGAAGTTGATCGAAATACATACAGAAAAATGAATTCAAACCAATTAAGCGCGGCAAACTTTATGAAACTAAGCCCAGTGCGGGAAGGGAGCTGATTGATTTACTTCATCTGTACCCTGGATAATGCTCAAGAACCAAAACATTTGGCGCCAAGACAATTACGAGCCAAATTTGTTACCATCCCAAAACCCATCAGAAGTTGATCGAAATACATACGGAAAAATGAATTCAAACCAATTAAGCGCGGCAAACTTTATGAAACTAAGCCCAGTGGAGGAAAGGAGTTGATTGATTTACTTGATCTATTCTGGAGCAATTTGTTTTGCTCGAGTTTAGTCAAAGACATGGGTCATCTTAGAGTGAAACTGTAGGACAAGAACGTTTCTTTCATTTGAGTCTTTCTGTCACTTGTATATTAGTTTGAGTCTCTTGATTTTACCATTGCTATGCAATACATTGATAAACAATAAAGCCTTTCAGCATTGGAAATGGTTCTGGACTAACTTTCAATGCCGAGTAAAGTTTTTTCAAAAAATAATTGATATTAAAAGATTCACCTCTTTTTAGAAATAACATAGGTTGNGATTTACTTGATTTATTCTGGAGCAATTTGTTTTGCTCGAGTTTAGTCAAAGACATGGGTAGTCTTAGTGTGAAACTGTAGGACAAGAACGTTTCTTTCATTTGAGTCTTTCTGTCATTTGTATATTAGTTTGAGTCTCTTGATTTTACCATTGCTATGCAGTACATTGATAAACAATAAAGCCTTTCAGCATTTGAAAATGGTTCTGGAATAACTTTCAATGCCGAGTAAAGTTTTTTCAAAAAATAATTGATATTAAAAGATTCACCTCTTTTTAGAAATAACATAGGTTGATAGTGAATATGCGAGGTTATGACCAATGAGAGGGAACTGATCGAAAAGAAATATATAAGAGTATGCTGTCGAATATCCAAGATGATCCAATTTTTATCGTTGACATATATCTTTCTAATAGCCCTTTCGGTGCCAGAAAGGGTTAGCCAAAATGTTTGATGTTGGCTTTTGCAATGAATTATAATACATACAGTGACAGTACAGATTCGTGTCAAAAAAAAATTTTTTGCTCCAAAATGTCTAATGAGTTTTATTTTTACAACTAGTTGTGTGTCCGAAGTACATGATCAAGTTAGTCGTCTCTTACTAAATCAATTATTATTTTCCAGTACAATATTATTTCTAATTAAATCATTTATAAAAATATATATTTCTTTCTTTTTTTCAATTGATATTATATCCTAATCGATGTGTGGTCATGTGGAAAAGACATCTTTGGTTGGTCTGTTTCAAAGTTATAATTATAAAATACCAATATTTCATTACAAACCAGTTTAGGAAAGAAAGAAAGGAAAAAATATCAATTGGATTCTTATGATCATTTTTTTGTTTTTGCGATGATTTTTTGTAATGCTTTGATCATGTCTGACTCTCTTTTTTTTTTGTTCAATAATATTATGTCTATTAATAACTACATTAAGTTTATCTTAGATGTCTGTCTTTATATATTATGGAACTATTAGAAATACTCCGCAGCATTTCAATGACCTGTGAACGAAACATTGGTTTTGATGTTAACTTGTTTGATCCGATCTTCATTTCTGATCCATACACACACACACACACACACACACACACACACACAACTGTCATAATAATACATCTGCTTTGATCAATTAGAGCTCTTGTGACTTATCGTTTATTTCAACTTTACTATATCATGAAATGTTGTATACTAATTAGATATATATTGTATTGTTTTATGTCAATTATTGTCAATACAAATTGAGACAGTTCACAGATGATACCGACAGAATGATGTTTTAAGTACAGTAAGCATATACTTATTAAATATTTTTACAATCAGTTCAAACAACAAACAAGTTGTAAAATAAACTTCTTTTTCCCACAAAATTAAAATTCAATTCCCAAATTTGATTTGTCCCAATTATCAGTGAGGACTAAAGACGTTTGTGATGATAATATCGTCACCTTATTTCAGAAGAGGTCTAAGTAGAAAAAAGCAAATTTTATAGGAGTAAAAAAACAGTTTTTTAAATAAATATTTTACGTTTCCTTTTATATCTTGCTGACGGATTGCATTCAAGGTTTCATTTAAAATAAGACGCAAGGAGGGATATTTATTACCTCTGAAAAATCTGTAATCTCTTTTATTCCACTTGTAAAAACCCTTCCAAAAAAGGCCTAAGGAACCGTTTCAATCTATTTTGAAATGGATGCCTGCGTTTTTAAGAATACATTAGAAAGGCATGAAATCATCAAAGTTGGCTCTTTACAGCTCAACAATTGGATCTCTACTGATGTATTAACTTTGTTCCAAATTCAGTCAAATAGATCAAAGTCTATAATGATCCCCCATGCTATAAACAAATAAAATTGGCTCTCTGAAGAAGGGAGCTCTCTAGCGAAAACTGTAAGGGCTAACTCAATTGTGATCCTACTAGTGGACGCGCCTTAATATTTTACATTATATGGGACAAAAAAACCGATTTTGAAAAATTTCGAATTAGACCCCTTCTGAAATAAGGTGACGATAATAAAGATGCTTCTTCCATCAGAAAAAAAATATTTTTACTATTAGGAAAGATGTTTTTCCATTAAGAAAGTTGTTTTTCCATTAGGAAATATGTTTTTCCATTGAGAAAGTTGTTTTTTCCTTTAGGAAAGATATTTTTCCATTCAGAAGATTTTGTCGAAGAAAAAAAAACGTCCTAGATCTAATGAAGCCGAAAACCCAATTGATTTAAATTTCACTCTTCTTTCTATTCAGGCAATTCTCAGAGGAATTCTTTTTTTTTTCAATTGGACATTCCTCACTTGCTCCTCAAAAGAAAGAACTAGCCTTATTTATAGTTCTTCAAACGATACCAAATTCCAGTTGATTTTTTTTTTACCTTTGATGTTTTTCCTCCTCCTCCATACCGCAGGGTGAAACTGACCATCTTATAATTTTAGGTTCCCCCCATTCTTCTCCCTCTCATTCATCCCCCAAAATAAAAGGTTGAAAGCAATATTTTCGTATCTCCAGAGATTTCACATTGCAGCATTTTTTATATTCTTTCTTTTCTCTCATATGATATTTTCTTCTACTCCGTCACGCTAAGGTTTGCTCAAAGGTCCAGTTTCTCCTTCTTTCTGTTTAAATCCTATTTCAAATGCTTTGGAATGATCAAATTTCGTTTGCCTTTTTTTAAAAAAAATATATATATAATGCTGACCTCAAAGATTTCCTTTTGGAATATTTTATGTTCTTTTCAAATTTCAATAAAAATGCTCTTTACATTTGGGTATCTTGGGATAAGGAGGTTTCAAAAAAAGGTTTAAAGGTCTGGGCTGGGGAAATGCAAACGTTTTGTGTCATCTGCATATATTAAGAAACCTTCTCAGTCCTCTTTTTTTTCAGTTGATTTTTTAAGTTCAGCGTCAATGGCACTTTGAATACACAAGTTCTAGTAATGTGAAGTTACGCAGAATTTTACTTGGAGGGTAATTACGTACGTTCAAGCCCTCGTATTCCACGCCCAAACCAGATCGGGTAGGATCAATGTGGGGGGGGATGTTTTTTTTTTTCATTTTTCAGCGAGAGGAGTGTAATACTCTCGCATTGATAGACCTTAGATGTTAAAGAGACAGACGTTAAAAAAAACGACTTTTTTTCGAAATCCTAGAAATGACTACGCGCGACTACTACGCTGGATTTGTCGATTGACATCTTCCTATCGTGAGGTTTTAGTCGCTTGTAGTCGCGCGTATAGTTTCTTCCAAAGGATAACCGCTCCTGTTAAATGAAATATTCATGTCGATCGATCGGCTTGTTGGTTGATCGGTAACTAGTACGTTTAGTTAATCCAATCAATTTACCGATTCGACATTTCACTAACTAATCCTTGTTAATCCTAATTGGTATTTATTCTACTCTTGATGAGTAGTACTATTTGACTCGAAGGGTAATAATCCTAGTTTCTTTTTTATCATTATTCTAGTAATGCTACACTGCGAGTCATAAATATCGACTCATTTCTCATATACTCGTTCATAACGAAATAAAGAGAGAACAGACCAAAATAAGAGGGGGAATATTGTCTGTAAAAATGGGTGAAAATGATTTCTGACGGGAGAAAAGGGCACCAGAATTAGGATTTCTTTCGTGACATCCTGCAACCAATTTTGAAATACAATTTGAATTTTAATGCATTTTGTACCCCATATTTTTGGTACAATACCCATATTTTTGAAAGATTTGAATTTCCTAAATCATCTCAGAAAAAATATGTGGGGTGTTTAATGAATTAAAATTATCAAGTTATGGGTTATTTAATAAAATCCTGGAAAACTGTTCCATCAAATAAATGCAAATTGAGGGGCGCGGTAGCACTCCGCGCGCCAAGTAAAAGCGTTACACAATTGATAATTTTGTCCTTGACGTGCTCTTAGAAAGAGATATCCTACATGTGCAGCATTACAAACACGCCTATTTGCAAATATTTGTGCAAAAAACGTTGGTGTTTCACTCAAATTAACACATATATGTCCAAATATATTTCAAAATGGGCGTGCCAATAAATCTTCATATACTAGACATCTCTTACTCAGAATACGCCATGACAAAAATTGTCTCGAAAACTGTCAAATCGAAGTCAAATTTAAGCAAAAAAGTCAAATCGAAAAAAAATTTAAGCAAAAAAAAATAATTTTTAATACAAAATTCAATACCACAATAAAAAATATAAGGTTTCATTTAAAAACAACAACAACAAAGTTGATCATAAAATAATCTTGAAGGCAACCTTGGCAAACGAAATTTCAAGTTCACTATTAAATTTCCTCCCTAAAAATAAGGGTAATTTGTATTCAACGATTTCGTCCTATCTCTAATGGTTTCCGAGATACTCGTATTTGACTATGTCCTTTAAAATGACTCACCCTGTATATTAAGTAGCACAATGTCTGTATGTTTTAGACTTAGTATGTGTGCTCGCAAACAGCGACATCATAGTTACTAATCTTATATCATAGCACACAACTTAGCATATAAGGAAGGAAAAAGGAATACATATTATGGGAGTCTTAACTATATTAAATAAATTAAATTTAAACAAAACACTTACCAAAAACACTATTTAATTTTTACGAAGAAACTAGTTTCGAATCATTCAATTCATCATCAGTCTAGTCGAGTCTAAAGATGGAAGTTGACTAACCTTCCATCTTTAGACTCGACTAGACTGATGATGAATCGAATGATTCGAAACTAGTTTCTTTGTAAAAATTACATATTGTTTTTGGTGTTTCGTTTAAATTTAATTTATTTAATAGTTAATATTTTTTAACACTTATAATTAACATGTTCAAAGATTATGGGAGTCCTCTAATTTATCAATCTTCAGACCATAAGAACACTGTGTATTTTTTTTTTTTTTTCATTGCATATTATGCACAGATGTATGCTATGCATTCAAATAAGTAAGAATGAGGGACTCTCACTACTTCAATGGACAAAATTTCATTGAGTCTATTATTATCGTACCAAAGTGTATCATAATGATAGTAACCAGTAAATTATGGATCTTTATAAATAAAAAGCTAGAAATAGTACGTACGAGCTGTGCAAGTCATTCTGGCTAATTCCCCCGAGGATATCAAATAATTATATCTTTCAAACTTGCTGGCTAGACTTGAGAAAATAGATCTTATGTACATATACATACTTGAAAAAAAAAAAAAATGTTTCTCTATTTTAATATGCACAGAATTAAAACCAACGTTAGTTATGTGGGAAATTAGGAACGGTTATATGTTAAGAAGTCAGAAATAAAGGGGATTTTAGCAGCGGGAAAACAATTTAACACTCATTCATACGTTTTTTACACCTAAACAGGGCCTGCTCTACAATATAGGCGAACTAGGCAACCGCCTAGGGCGGCAAAGTCAAAATGGAATTTTATTTTCAGCGGGATATGAAAAAAAATGTATACATATATAGACGTGCATTTTTGTCTATATGATTGATAATTCATAACAAGAATTATCAATCATAAAAACCAATAGTAAAACCAGGGGTATGACACTCCGGCTAAATCTGTCGCTGCTTAAAGGCTACAACCCACACATATACACTTGAAAAATTCTAATTAAAATTGTGTAGATTTAACAAAAAGGTTTTAGTGTCCATTATTTCTGTTGTAAATATATATGACTCAGATTTTGATTGAAATTTGTGCAAAAATCATGAATTTCACTATTAGGAGGGATATGAGTACTTTTACTATTTATATTAATTAACAAACAAATTAAATATTATATTCAGGGGGCGGCAAATTCTCTTGAGCCGGCCCTGCACCTATACAATAATTTTCTGAATTACTGGGATACTATGTCAAGTAAATCCATAATGAGATAAAGAAAATACTTTATTTTCCTATACTTCGTATAAGGAAAGATAATGTAAAAATACACCAGAATCATGAGTTTTCGATTATGTTTATTCCTAAAAAGATTTTTTTTTTAAAATTTGGCTTAACGTCTCTTTTTACATCTATTGGTCATTCAAGACGGGGATTTTACCCTCCATTCGCTGGAAACTTGCAAACCAGCTTCCCACATTGACCTCACCCAGCCTGGGTTGGGCCGGAAAAAAGAGCGAACGATACTTGGTGTTCCCAAGCGGTCACCCATACAAGTACTGACCACGCCCGACGTTGCTTAACTTCTGTGATCTGACGGGAACTGGCGTATTCAACGTGGTATGATCGTTTGGCAAAAAAAAAAAGAAAATACATTGTTTTTTGGGAATTGCAAAAAATATAAATAAAGTTTCAATAATTTCAGAAACAACTTTTAATGCCACAGCTCTTATGACACCCTCCATTTCTAAATTATATTTCTCTATTCACCAACAGAAACTTGCTGACCCTCCAAAAAAAATTTCTTAATCCAAAATAAATTAACAAATAAAGCTACTTAGGAGACGTCGGCAACACAAATAATGACAAGAAAAAAAAAAGGAGAAGTAAATTAGAAATAATAACTGACGAGGAAAGTGTGCTCCGTCAAAACGTGACAAGGCAGAAAGCAAGTCTACATACAATATTCCAAGAAAGAGGGAAGAAAAACTTTTTAAAATAGAAGGAAAAGTACATCGGGGAATCAATGAAAGCGATGATATAGGTCCCTACGATGGGCGGTTCTAATGTATACCGAGACGACCTGGAATGCATACCTTCATAGTACCATCAGCTAAGTAAGGGCCATTTTAAAAAACATTAATCTAAAATTGGGAAGAACGGATTTGTTGTTGTTAACGTTCTCAACGACTCTCCCTGTGTCTCCAGGCCAAGAAAGGCGGCCTCTCCAACAGGATCTGTCCATAATGCTGACGGCTCTAGATTGTTTTGGTTTGATGGACAGTGGAATAAATGATTTTCATCATGAGCAGCCAGCATACATAGACGACAACGATGAGATACTTCATGGTTTAGCAAGGATTTATATACCAACTCTTTGAAGAAGTAGCTGAAGCAGCACGGCTGGGTCCAGTGGAGAAAAAACACAGTGCGCGAGTTGTCGTCGGAACGGTGTTGATGGTCTTTGGCCGTGCCCAAGGGCACGGGTAGCCCCGGTACGATGAACCAACCATCTTGGGGGCTCTTTCGGTAGGAACGCCGATTCTTTAAAGAACAACATGATTTATAGGACAGGTGTGGACTTACACGTTGTTCTATTAGCTCCTCCACAAAAGATATAAAATGTTTCATTGATCTATTTTTAGTGTGTTTGGTGTATTTTATATACAGTAAAAAAGGCACATACATTTGTAATAGGAATCGTAGCGGTAATTTCTATCATGTAGACTTACCATCACTGCTTGATATTCGGTTTTTTAACTTATGTATGTATACAGGGTGTCCCAAAAGTCCGAGACCGCCTGAATATCTTTTGAACAGCTTTATGTGGAGTTTTGCATGGTATTATACCCCAAATGAAACCACCTAATTGTATGAGTGTATGACCAATTTTTCAGGGGCGGGTCCCATGTGGCCCCCGGGGTGTCCAACTTTTGTTTTTTTTAAATACGAACCCTCATCTTGTGATACATTTTCAGAAAGACAATAGAATTAGAAGTACTTTGCAAAAAAGAACCTAGCCTTAAAATTATAGTCTGCGCCTTGATCTGGTCTCTAAATAATTTTAGCAATACTTTTGTCTACTTTGTATGAGATTTGACCGAATTATTGATTTGTTTTTCATGACATGATTCCACAGAATGCATCTCTCCAATTCCTCTGCTACATCTTTAAGCTTTCTATTAATTTACAATCATTATCTTCTGTTCTTACATTTTTCTAATGTTTCCCATCTTCTAATACAAAGACATCCTATTTTTTTTCTTCTTCCCAATCTGTCATTAGGAATTGTTCGTGACGTATCGATTGTGTCAAATGCTCGACTAACTCCTAAATGAACCTAATATATTAGATCAATCAAACCTAGTCGTGCATTGCAAAACATGTTATCATCAACGGATCTGAAGACAGGGACTGGTTAACGCTATGTTCATTACAAGTGATTAGAAATGAGAGGAACAAATCAAAGATAGTCAGGTAATACTAATTGATTGTGTCGGATGCATCTGGATGGAAATATTGTCTTAAAACACGTAGTTAAAGAATTTGGTGCTCTCCGAAAACCTTTTTTCAACCTTTTGGACTCCCTTTTGAATTATGTAAAATTAGTTGTTAAAGCAATAAAAATGCATCTAATATTGAACTTACCACTATTGAATAATGCAATTCTCATTTCATCTGACAACTCACCTAATGCGTCTGTAACAAAAAATGAAAATAAAATATATATTTCTCAATCGGAAAAAGTTGGGGGAAAGAAAAGGCCAAAAAGGCACATGCATGGATGTATTTTTTTTTTTTAAAAAAAAGAATATATTTCTAAATTACAATATCATAAATTATTTATTCTTTCTTTTGATGTGAAACTCTTTGACGACTCTAAATTTTCAGGATAGTTTTTTTAATTAATTTAATTTTTAATTTATTATTTTAATTTTTTGTCAATCAAAAATTAGATTTTTCAAATAAGATTCTTGAAAAAAAGAGAATTAAAAAAATAAGTTGTAAATATTTTACTGAAAATATATGCTATAATATTAATCTCTAGCAAGCGTCTATGGCACGTTGAATACACCAGTTCCCGTTAGATCACTGAAGTTAAGGAACTTCCCGCGAGGTTTTACCATGTGGGTGTTCACGTAGGTTGGCGGCCTCGTGGTGCTGGCTATTTTTTCGGTCCAATCCAGGCTGGGTGAGTGGGTTGGGCCGGAAAAATAGCCAGCAAAACGAAGCCGCGAACCCACGTGAACACCCACATGGTACAACCTCGCTGGACGTTGCTTAACTTCAGTGATCAAACGAGAACTGGTGTATTCAACGTGTTATAGACGCTGTCTAATAATTATTAATTTAACACAAAGATGTCTTCATTTCCTCTTAGGCCTGATTTTCAACTATTATGTCATTATTATTTGTGTAAATATTGTTTATAAAATATTAATAACTTCTCTTGTCATGTGAAGTGCCCAAACCAATCACTGATAAACTATTTAGTATCATCAAACAAAGGTGATGCACATTTGTGTATCTTAACAGTTTAGTATGCAACTCAATCAATCAGTTGTTGAAGAGCGTGACGCGCTGAACAATTGCACAGTCATTGTCAATATATTTTGCAGAGTGATAAGTTGTGTAATTCATCATGTGACTGGTGCAGATAGAATGTGGTGCAATCTATGAAGAAATAAATTAGCAATCAATTGGGTATCAAGCATAATAGTAATTGCTGAAGTTGACTAAATGGAATTGATTGCCATTTATTCCTCCCAATTCAAGAGGTTCCACAACGCGGTGCGCAACACCAGATGTAGTTTTTCAATGGTATTCTTTTATTTGGTATTCTTTTATTTTTCATTCATTTACATTCATCAAAAATTTTGTGTACCTGTAGTTTCTTTTATTTTTCATTCATTTACATTCATCAAAAATTTTGTGTACCTGTAGTCACTTTTATTTTTCATTCATTTACATTCATCAAAAATTTTGTGTACCTGTAGTTTCTTTTATTTTTCATTCATTTACATTCATCAAAAATTTTGTGTACCTGTAGTCACCCCAACACCCCAAAATAAACTACTTGCTAGCCAGCGTCTATGGCACGTTGAATACACCAGTTCCCATTAAACCACTGAAGTTAAGCAACGTCCAGCGAGGTTGTTCTATTTACGTGGGTTTGTGTCTTCGTGATGCTGGGGAGACCCCATCCCAAACACCCCGACGGAATCCCCAAAGCAGAAGTCATCTCACCACCGCTCCACGAAGAGTCAGAGAAACATAGATATACGTATTTAAATTTGTTCATGAATCATTGATTTAATGGTTTGTAATTGATTTTGTTACACAACTTAACCTGAGTCACTTCCCTCTCCGAACATGTCCGCCAAGGTTAATTACCGACAAAGANATAAGAACATCTTGCATTTTGTACTGTTACAGGTTTTGGCCAACCAATTTGACACCAGTTCAAAGCATTTTGTTCAATATTCTAATTTAACCGAAATTGCTTCATAAGAACATCTTGCATTTTGTACTGTTACAGGTTTTGGCCAACCAATTTGACACCAGTTCAAAGCATTTTGTTCAATATTCTAATTTAACCGAAATTGCTTCATAAGAACATCTTGCATTTTGTACTGTTACAGGTTTTGGCCAACCAATTTGACACCAGTTCAAAGCATTTTGTTCAATATTCTAATTTAACCGAAATTGCTTCATAAGAACATCTTGCATTTTGTACTGTTACAGGTTTTGGCCAACCAATTTGACACCAGTTCAAAGCATTTTGTTCAATATTCTAATTTAACCGAAATTGCTTCATAAGAACATCTTGCATTTTGTACTGTTACAGGTTTTGGCCAACCAATTTGACACCAGTTCAAAGCATTTTGTTCAATATTCTAATTTAACCGAAATTGCTTCACAAGAACATGTTGCATTTTGTACTGTTACAGGTTTTGGCCAACCAATTTGACACCAGTTCAATGCATTTTGTTCAATCTTCTAATTTGACTGAAACTGCTTCACAAGAACATGTTGCATTTTGTACTGTTCCAGGTTTTGGCCACCCAATTGGTACCATATTACATCTATTTCATAATCTAATAAAGACCCAATAAAAATCACCTTTACAACACATCAGGCTACAAAAAAATTAGTATAAAAAAAGCCATTTTATTTTTTTTATCCATGTTGCTCCTTCAATTACTCTGACATCAAAGATAATAAAAATGGCATAAAATTTCTTGTAAATTGCATCGTTCAGAGCTTTATATTACTCTCCGTAATAACATTTTCAATATCCATCACTTCATTAAATGCGAGATTGGTTGGTGACGTTGGTGTTGTTTTTTCTCTTCTCTTTGCTTCTTCTTCATTTATGTCCTTTTTTTTTGTATTTAGGATGAATAAGAATACAGTTCTAAAGTTGTTATTTGCTAATAAAAGTATTTAATTTTTGTGATACAACATTCAGCTAATAATTAGCATGGGCCTCCAAAACGGTGACAATCATTATTGTACAATGTAATTTCTTCTAATCCAATTAAGACTTACTAACTTCCAAAGAAGAATCGAAAATTCATGGAAACAGTTGCTCTCATTCTTAAAGGTGACTTTCCCATGAACATCAAGAGGGAAGTAATGAACATGTGCGTTTTACAAGTTCTCACATATGGTGCAGAAACATGGTCTTTAACAAAGAAAAATTCAGAAAAATTGGAGAGGATTGGGCATCAAATTGAAAGATTGTATTAAGAACAAAGAAATCCGAGCCAAAACAAATATACAGGATGTCAATAAAGAATTATTGAAGAAAAAATGGACCTGGGCTGGTCATGTGGCCAGAATTTTCACACTAAAATGGACTAGATTGGTTCAAGAATGGTTTCCTAGAGATGGATATAGAAATCGTGGCCGACCAGCTACAAGATGGCAGGATCCTATCAAGAAAGCAGGAGGAACACTCTGGACACACACCGCCCAAGACAAACTAATATGAGACAAACTAATAGAGATTAGGAGTGGCCCTTGCTCCGGATGGGGATTGGAGTGGCTCATAATGATGATGATGATGAACTTCCATAGTGAACACAGATCATGCTGAAAAATCAGCATTTCAAATTCGCTGATTTTTCCTTAATAAAAACTGAATATTACTTCGATAATTATACTGGACTTTTCACCATTGGTCTTCATATTATGTTTCCTTTTTTGATTTAATTTTCCTTAATATTCTTCATCTCTCCTTTTTCCGGAGCATTGGTTGAACATGATTCAACTGTAAAGAAATTTTTTAGCAGTTATCCTTTCACAAGCAACCAGTTCACATCTATTCCTCAATTTTCAACAAGACCTATCAAATATTTTAATTAAAAGAAACAATGTCTGACTAAACGATAAAAAATTGTTAGAATGACCATAAAATGTTTCGCTAGACAATGTGTTTTGAGTATGTCCAACTTATTTGCATCTATCTCGTCTACCTGAATATTACAACTCATTACTTCCTCCGTTAGTGTTCAATATAACTTCTGACACAGTCTTAGTCGATCTAACTTCTGGACGTATGTGTTCTTGTGTAATAGTTGTGCAAGCTCTGTGGAGGTCTATGTATGTTTACTATGTATCCCCCCTACTCATCTAGTTTACCCCATTTTTCGAAGAACTTACGGAACAAACCCGAGTTGGAGTATTGAAAACCCAAGTATATTTCTTTGCATGCGCGGATATAGGGGAGGGCCAGGGAGGCAAGTGCCTCCCAGTTTTTTCAAGCGGGCGGTGTTTCTCAAATTTCATAATTCCTAATCATGTAAAAAATTTGAAAAAAAAAATCAAATGTTATTCGCTGTGTCTTTAATGCAATGGAGAGGGGGGGGGGCACGGGCCCCTATTTCTCAATCCTGAGACTAAATAGAAATACGTAAATAAAAAATAGTCAAAAATTCTGTCATCCGTCAGGACACTTTTTTTTCTTATAAAATTACGCTTATAAAATAGCTTATCATCCTTATGAAAGGTATTTGTGGTAAGCTCTACAGCTTTTAACAAATTAGATATTGTAACTTGATAAAAATTGCATTAAAAAGTACTGCCCAGGACTCGAACACCCGTTCTCTAGGTTACGAGTCCCTCCCCCTCCCTACTCCAATTTTTCTAATAGGTATATTGTGCGATTATGCCCTCTCAAATCAAGAGGGCTATATCCGCACATGTTTCTTTGATATGACGATGTTCAGCAGTAGATTTGACTATGTTCATGGGCGGAACTTTTTGGGAACAGTGATTGGAACTTGATCTTTTTTTGATGAGATTTTTTTAGAGATTGTGATTACCCCTATTAGACATGTTACTTGTTAACAAACACAATTTTCAATTTTTTTTCCACAGATCAGTCCGTTCTTAAATATTTGGTGTCCTCTTAAAAAGGAAGTTCTTTGTTGGTCTGACATCACCTAACCAAGTGAATAGAGCGAGCGCAGTTTTATCTTCTTTTTCTAATTGCCTTTTACATTTTAAATATTTTCAGTGTGTCTGAGATATACATAGAGAGAAGAAACCTATTATTTTGTGAAAAATAATAATTTGGTATTTAGGTCGTAAACCATTTTTTTGTAACTTTGTCTTAACGTCTGGTTGTCTGCTAGTTATCTTTGGAATGTGCTTCATTCATTCTTAATGTTGAAAACAAAATGCTTTGGTTTATGTTTGGTTGGACATTGTTCCACATTAGATCACAAAGTGTTCTATTGGAATTTTGGATAAACGAGAGAAAAAAGATATTTGGTTTCTTCGCGGTTGATGAATAAGCAGATAAGGTTTTAGAGGTTTAGCCCCACGTGTCAACTCTTGGAAGTCACAGTTTTTTTGGTATTCAACAGAGGTCCAGGGTTTCTTGTTATGTTTCTGAATGCTTTGTAATTGATCGAACAAAGTGATGACTGGTTTCCACATCACGATTTTTCTTTAAATGTCTCTTTGTTCCACGATAACTCCCGAACTGATTTTCATGAAACTTGGCATGGCCAATTATTTATGTTCATAGAATTTATGACCCTGTTGGGTTTGGCCAACCGCGGTCATTTTAAATGATAACATCTACAGTTCACATAACTACTAGTGAACGAACACTCCGCAACTCGGCAACTATCCCAACAGATCGCGAGAGTCCTTGCATTCTCCTCTGTGTTTGATTGTAATAAAGACACCGTATGTGTTTCACATTCTCAATTTCTTCTAGGTCTTCCTACAGATCAGGATTCTTGGTATGCAAATATTAGTAAAACAATAATTTTCTGTTCCTATATACCCCCCCTCCCTCATTGTAAATTTTTAACATACATTCCGCAGTATAGTACAATAGTACGGGATAAACTTCAAGTTAATATTAACCCGGACAGGAAATAGATAATTTCAAAGTTTACACTTTTGGATACTCACTGACTGATTCATTCATCATCAAAAGTTTCAAGCACTTCCTGTATACCTAGAGCGCTGAAATTTTGCATGCAGTTAGCAATTGACATCCAAGTAAAGGGTAAAATCAGAAAGTTTTTTAACTCAAAGTGCTCCAAAACGGTGTCGCTTTAGGGAAGACAATACAACGTATTGTAATGTAGTTTTAACTGTCTCGATAAAGTTCATAGAACTCAATTTATAATTTCTAACCAAATAATATCAAAATCAACTTTTTTGTTTCAAGCTCTCTCCTATGATTTACCTAATCACCAAATTCTGGCATTATTCTCTATTTTATCATCATTTCTTGTTATTCGCTTTATCAGACAAGCCAGAATAAATATTAAAGAAAGAGAAATATATATATATATATATAAAAAAAAGAAAATCCGCTTACAGTGAAGCTTGTGTGTGAGAGCGTGGTATATGTAATCCAAGCTGATAGCAAGTCAGAGCTAAGCAGCTTTTTGTCTTGATTTATGTTGGGATTTTCAATGGAATTTCGTTTCTTAGGTATATGTACATACTTATATTATTTTTGGTGGAGGGGGGCGGAGTAGAATTCACTGATTGCACATAAACAAGGGATTTGCTTCATTTTTTTTCTCTTTCTCTCTTCATTTCTTTTGCTAAGATTTCTCTTTCCATCTTATTATTTATTTTCGTTATTATCATTTTTATTTTATTGTTATTGTCGTTATATTTACATCTAAAGGATGAGGTTCATATTTTTAATAGGTTGCTTGATCTTTACTTCTTCTGATGTACTTCGAGGTATCTCTCACACAATTGGGTATCTCTCAATTGGGATGACATTTTCACTTTATTTTTATATATTTTGTGAAAAATGCTTTGTTTTTATGTAATACTATTGCTTGATCTTTAATACTTCTTCTGATGTACTATCTAAGGTGATGGAGGTATCTCACACAATTGGGATGATATTTTCACTTTATTTTTATATATTTTGTGAAAAATGCTTTGTTTTTATGTAATACTATTGTTTGATCTTTAATACTTCTTCTGATGCACTATCTAAGATGATGGAGGTATCTCTCAATTGGGTTCATATTTTCACTTTATTTTTATATATTTTGTGAAAAATGCTTTGTTTTTATGTAATACTATTGTTTCATCTTTAATACTTCTTCTGATGCACTATCTAAGGTGATGGAGTTATCTCACACAATTGGGATGACATTTTCACTTTATTTTTATATATTTTGTGAAAAATGCTTTGTTTTTATGTAATACTATTGTTTGATCTTTAATACTTCTGCTGATGTACTATCTAAGGTGATGGAGGTATCTCACACAATTGGGTTGACATTTTCACTTTATTTTTATATATTTTGTGAAAAATGCTTTGTTTTTATGTAATACTATTGTTTGATCTTTAATACTTCTTCTGATGTACTATCTAAGGTGATGGAGGTATCTCACACAATTGGGATGACATTTTCACTTTATTTTTATATAATTTGTGAAAAATGCTTTGTTTTTATGTAATACTATTGTTTGATCTTGAATACTTCTTCTGATGCACTATCTAAGGTGATGGAGGTATCTCACACAATTGGGATGACATTTTCACTTTATTTTTATATATTTTGTGAAAAATGCTTTGTTTTTATGTAATACTATTGCTTGATCTTTAATACTTCTTCTGATGCACTATCTAAGATGATGGAGGTATCTCTCAATTGGGTTGATATTTTCACTTTATTTTTATATATTTTGTGAAAAATGCTTTGTTTTTATGTACCTAATACGAGAAGAAAAAATGTGTTTCAAGTTTCTACGTTTATAGCCATCGTGGAACAAGTTAACCAAGCAAAACGCTAGTTTGCGTTGCAAAACTAGCGGATTGCTTGATTTATTTGCTGATAGCCAAAACTTTCATACGTGTCTTTTCTAGTGGCTGGTTGAATTCCTTTTGTCCAGTTTTTTTTATTCGCAAATATTACAAAATATAACGAATAACGACTCAAGGCACACATGATTTTATAGTATTCATAGAGGTTTCAGATATGGTTTTGGTGTGTTGAGGGTTCACTTTTGGTCATTTTGATATCTCTCTTGTGCTTTGGGATTGTGTAATTGTACCTCTATAAATAGTATTTTTGACAACAACTCGCTTCCAATTAAACTTTTAAGGTTTTCTTACTCTTCTACAATGTAAATGCAGAACATAATATCAAGTGTGTTTTTTGTTTTTGACGCTGCCTCAGTTGGTGAGAATGACGGATTCGTAACCAGGAGGCTGTTGGTTCGAATCCAAGCGAAGACAACAAATTTAGTAATAACATGGGGAAGTGCATTGTGACAAAGCATTAGCTTTAACACAAATAAATTTCTTTAATTTATTTTTGTTTTTGGTTTTTGTATTTGATAGTTCTAAAAAAAAAAATATATTTAAGGTTTTCCATCTCGGAAATCAATTTAAAAGTTATTGGAACAGATTTCTCAATTGGATTATTTTTTCTTGCATATGTTTATATGTTTTCGTAAGTGTTCATTAAAAAAAAAAAAAAAAAAAAAAAAAAAAAAAAAAAAAAAAAAAAAAANAAAAAAAAAAAAAAACAGGTGGCTAAAAATAAATAAATAAAAAAACAAGTTGAACTTATTAATATTACTATTATAGTAATAGCAGTAGTTGAAAATGACACCTTGGACACCTACACACACTAAGAGGAAATCGATTAGAAGTTTGAAAAGGAAATATTATCAGCCAGTGTTTGTTTGTTAACAATTATATGCTAACAACAACATCACTAACGAGAGTGAGCTTAATTCAATGAGCATGGAGCAGTCAAATGATTAAAATGACAAACTTATGGTGGTACTTGACTCAATAAGATATGCGATAGATTGTAATATATGGGATTATATGTTGTATAATAGTTGGAGGCCCGGATGATCAACATCTATTAGTCATTCGAGACGGGGGTTTTTACATTCTATATTCGCTGCAAACTTAACAAATAAGCTACCCACATTGACCTCAGACAGCCTGGGTTGGCACACATAAGTATTTGAAGAGTCCGCGCGAACGGCTGTTATAAAAAACCTATTTTTTTTTTTAAAAAAAAAAACAACACTATCATATCTCCCATTGACATTTTTGAAAAATCCTTTGAGAATAATTAAATATTATTGTACCAACCGGGGGGGGGGCATTTTGAAAAATGTCTGCATTCTAAATTAAAAATGGAAAGTCATGAGCAATTTGCAGTTACTATTGATAATATGAGAAGAAATCGTGGATTACCTTGCCAGAAACCAGAAAAGCCAAACCCAACAGGGTCATAAATTCTATGAACATAAATAAGATCACTGAAGTTAAGAAACGTCCGTTGAGGTCAGTACTTGAATGGGTGACCGCTTGGGAACACCACGTATCGTTGGCTTATTTTTCCGGCCCAGCCCAGGCTGAGCGAGGTCAGTTTCCAGCGAATGGAGGGTAAAACCCCCGTCTTGAATGACTAATAGATTTTAAAGAGACGTTAAGCCAAATTAAAAAAAAAAAAAACAGAAAAGAATACAGCTGAAGAAAGAGCATGGTAGAATTGAGGAAGGATGACCTCAAATAGAATTGGGAAAAAATGAAGTTTTTTTTTAAATCCATGGAAATAAATAATAAAATCTAATACACAGCTGACAAGTCGGCACGAACAACGTTTCAGATAGAAGACACTATCACAGCTCCTCTCGACACCTTTGAACGTTCATTTGATAAATTCCTTATTCTTATCTTCTACCCTAAAAAAAAAGGAAAATTAATTTTCCACTTCTCACACACTCATCGTCAATTTCACACCATTCCAAATTGTACGCCTGTACGCACTCCAAACTATATTCAATCTATATATTCTATTGAATTGGAACAAGGGTACGGGCTTTTCAATAATCATTACACCCATACATGAAGCGTAAGTTACAAAGGGGACGAGAGAGGTTAGTAAAGGTGCGAGGTGCGTGGGACATAGAAACACCTGGTGTAAATACAGGGTGAAATTACAGAAGACCAGTATATGCAAACACAAAAAATAAATTTGGAGATAACTTTCCGTTAAAATTCCTAAACCAAAATGATGGCACGAAGACTTCTAGAATGCCAATATATGCAAACACAAAAAATAAATTTGGAGATGACTTTCCGTTAAAATTCCTAAACCAAAATATAGAAGATGGCAAGAAGGGGACTTATAGAATGCCATTATATGCAAACACAAAAAATAAATTTGGAGATAACTTTCCGTTAAAATTCCTAAACCAAAATGATGGCACGAAGACTTCTAGAATGCCAATATATGCGAACACAAAAAATAAATTTGGAGATAACTTTCCGTTAAAATTCCTAAACCAAAATATAGAAGATGGCATGAAGGAGACTTCTAGAATGCCAATATATGCAAACACAAAAAATAAATTTGGAGATAACTTTCCGTTAAAATTCCTAAACCAAAATGATGGCACGAAGACTTCTAGAATACCAATATATGCAAACACAAAAAATAAATTTGGAGATAACTTTCCGTTAAAATTCCTAAACCAAAATATAGAAGATGGCATGAAGGAGACTTCTAGAACGTCAATATATGGAAACACAAAAAATAAATTTGGAGATAATTTTCCGTTAAAATTCCTAAACCAAAATGATGGCAAGAAGAGGACTTCTAGAATGCCAATATATGCAAACACAAAAAATAAATTTGGAGATAATTTTCCGTTAAAATTCCTAAACCAAAATATAGAAGATGGCAAGAAGGGGATTTCTAGAACGTCAATATATGCAAACACAAGAAATAAATTTGGAGATGACTTTTCGTTAAAATTCCTAAACCAAAATATAGAAGATGGCAAGAAGGGGACTTCTAGAACGTCAATATATGGAAACACAAAAAATAAATTTGGAGATGACTTTTCGTTAAAATTCCTAAACCAAAATATAGAAGATGGCAAGAAGGAGACTTCTAGAATGCCAATATATGCAAACACAAGAAATAAATTTGGAGATGACTTTTCGTTAAAATTCCTAAACCAAAATATAGAAGATGGCAAGAAGGGGACTTCTAGAACGTCAATATATGCAAACACAAAAAATAAATTTGGAAATGACTTTTCGTTAAAATTCCTAAACCAAAATATAGAAGATGGCAAGAAGGAGACTTCTAGAACGCCAATATATGCAAACACAAGAAATAAATTTGGAGATGACTTTTTGTTAAAATTCCTAAACCAAAATATAGAAGATGGCAAGAAGGAGACTTCTAGAACGCCAATATATGCAAACACAAGAAATGAATTTGGAGATGACTTTTCGTTAAAATTCCTAAACCAAAATATAGAAGATGGCAAGAAGGAGACTTCTAGAACGCCAATACGTATATGCAAACACAAGAAATAAATTTGGAGATGACTTTTCGTTAAAATTCCTAAACCAAAATATAGAAGATGGCAAGAAGGGGACTTCTAGAACGTCAATATATGCAAACACAAAAAATAAATTTGGAGATGACTTTTCGTTAAAATTCCTAAACTAAAATATAGAAGATGGCAAGAAGGGGACTTCTAGAACGTCAATATATGCAAACACAAAAAATAAATTTGGAGATGACTTTTCGTTAAAATTGCTAAACCAAAATATAGAAGATGGCAAAAAGGGGACTTCTAGAACGCCAATATATGCAAACACAAAAAATAAATTCATCTCGACTTTTCGTTAAAATTCCTAATAATTTATGTAAATAATAATTTTTTGAACAAAATCTTTAAATATTGATAAAATTTG
>CM022878.1:1823464-1835034 GCA_012654025.1 Pachypsylla venusta | reverse complement strand
ACTGGAGGATCTAGTCTTGTCCAAAGCAGAATTACCCACAGTTTTCTCTTTGAAACAGCTCCTCAATCTGTGGAAATATACTAAAAATTTGTTAAAGTGCCTAAAAGAAGTAATTTTTATGGAACCATTGGAAGGCACAATATTATGAGGATGGCCGATGCTAAAAAGTGTCGTTTAGAGATTTATCATCAAATATTGAACCCTAATGTTGTCGCAGTATTGAGAAATATATGAACTCCATAAATGTTGTACGTGAAAAGACGGGAAATAATGAAAAGTTTTCCCATCTGCATAGGAAATCGGAAGGATGCAATGTCCGACCTTCATTTTCGTCTCCTTGTAACTCGACTTTCAATTTCCTGGATCCCTTGGAAGCTTTGAACTATTCAATATAAATTCTTTTATTTTTGGACGAATTAGCTGAAAAGATCAGTCATCGAAGCCTTCAAATTATTTTTGGTATGTTGTTTCCATAAGTATTCATCCGGAAAATTGACAAACTAAAAGCGACGACAATTTCTAAAGATGAAAATAATTCAACAAAACCATTTGGTTCAAACGATAAAGAAACCAAAGACAAATCATTTCAACCAAAATGAACATCTGTACAATTAAAGTTATTCTGCTTCCAAAGTTGTGTTGTGTGTTGGTATAAAATGTTCTCCGTCATTGTGAATTCTAACATGTGCGCTGCTTGGGTTGGTTTGCTGCAATATCATTGTGGTTTCTTTTACTCGAGTGTGTTTCTTTTTTATTTTAATTTTACTTGTATTAGAACTTTTAATTTAAATCTAAAGATTTTTGTAAGAACGTTGAAATAATGAGATGGAAGATGTAAATCTGATATTCGCAATTTGGAACAACCAACATCAACATTATCATCAAAGCAACAATAAGGACAATATTGAAGATGTAAATATGATATTCGCAATATGGAACAACCAACATCAACATTATCATCAAAGCAACAACAAGGACAATATTGAAGATGTAAATATGATATTCGCAATTTGGAACAACCAACATCATCATTATCATCAAAGCAACAACAAGGACAATATTCAAGATATAAATGTGATATTCGCAATTTGGAACAACCAACATCATCATTATCATCAAAGTGACAATCACTACAATATAATTACGTCAGTAACATAAGAGTTATAAACATAATGATATTACGGAAATGCTTTCTGCGTTATTTTACACAAGTAACTTCTTACAATCTCAAGTATGATTTACTTTTCCTCATGGAATGTTAGCAAGTCATATATGGATTGGAAGAAATTAAGACTTCGGTAATTACTCTATTTATTCTTGGATGCTAATGATTTTCAACATAAAAAAAGTAATTTAAATTACATTTAATGATAAACTTTCAGTAGAACTTTCGGCCTGAAGATCATAATATGTTTGTATGTATATTGTATAATCTCCAGGCCGATGATATTGCTTTCTAAGTAACATCATCATTCGTTTGACCCTATTTATCAATAACAGCGAAGGAGTGCACATCTTTAGATTACCGATAATAGCCCGAATGCTATTGAAAGCTTAATAAATTATCAGTGAATTTTTTTTAAAAAAAAAAAATTCAATTACCGAATATTTTTTTAAAAAATCATCAGACTGAATCTGCTAGAATCATTAGACATATTAACAAAACGTAATCATTTACTTATTCCTAATGATTGGATAAAAATGACCCCTTTTGACCATAAATAAATAAACACAACTCACGATTTAAAAAAGAAAAAAAAAAATATTGTTTGATATTTCAAATGGATTTCTATTAGAATATCTACCTTGAGTATAATACAAGATTATAAATAGATCATTAAAAGCTATTTCGGGTCCATTAGATATCTTCTATTTTCAGTGGCGGGCTAGCGTAAAATCATATTGAAAAGTTAGAAGTCATGGTACCGAAAAAATATCCTTGTACTTTGAAAAGAATAAGTTAGCAATGTAGATGAACTCAAAGGTGTCTCTCATGAGATGTTTCGAAGAAGAAAACCTAGAACACATCTCACATCTCCGGAGTACGGAATTAGGGTAATACGGACGTAGCCACGAAGCACTTTTAGAATTTACAAAGGAAACCTTTTGAATCACCATGCACGGATATAGGGGGGGGGGCACAGAGGGCACGTCCCCCCCCCAGTTTTTTTAAACGGGCGGTATTTTTCAAATTTCATTAAACCTAATCACTTAAAAAATTTGAAAAAAATCAAATGAATGGTGATCCGCTGTGTCTTTTATCATATTGAGAGGGGGTCACGGGCCCCTAAATAATTCCCAATCCTGAGACTAAATAGAAATACGTAAATAAAAAATCGTCAATCATCTATCATCCGCCATGGCATTTTTTTCGTCATCACCCTTAGGAAAGGTATTTGTGGTGAGCTCTACAGCTTTTAACAAATTAGGTATCGTACCTCGATAAACACTGCATTAAAAAGAACTGCCCAGGACTCGAACCCGGCCTCTAGGTTACGAGTGCCTCCCCCATCAAAATTTTCTATTAGGTATATTTTGCCCCCCCCCAAAACAAGAGGGCTATATCCGCGCATGAGAATTACAAAGAAAAAAATCCATGTGATTCTCTTCAAGTCCACAAGAATACAACAAGTGCCACAAGTGATCAAGACTGGAAATGATGAAAAATAAGAAATAATGAGAAGTTTAACATAGTCCACATTTGTCTCAATTACAAGTTCTTTCAAAGCAGAAGGGGAGCGTTCCCGTAAAAAACAAGTTGTGTTCTTATTGGTCTCACTCATAACAGTTCTTGCTCCTGCAATTAGAGCTCTTGAAACAACCCATCAAAAGCCTGTGTTGTGTTACACCATACAGTCAGGACTGCCAGGAGGGTTGAACAAGAAGTGGAGGAGACAAAAGTAGATTAGACATCTCTATATATATTGACCCAAAAATTGTACCTAGGTATAGATCGGTATGCTGTGTTCCCAGTAACCTACAACAAGTAGGCAGCTTCACTTTGTTTTGCTTTTAAAAATAAAATTGTTTCTCTAAAACGAGGAAGAAAAATCGGTACACAAGCTCACCTTGAGCCTTTACAACGATCCACCACTATCTCTCCAGATACCTCTATAATAGAAAGAAATACAAAGCCTTGATAGAAGAGCTTAAAAAAATCAAGGTCACTCCCATTATAAAATATGATGCATCTAGTACTACTAAACACTATGAAATACTAGCGCGAGACATTACATTGGTTCTATTGAATAGAGCAACAAGAAACGTAGGCTAAACTGAACAACACATACCAGAACAACATACCAGTATACCACAAATAATTAATAGTCCAAAGGTAGGTTGTACATACAAAGAATGTACCATTTATCAATGATTTGGGGGAATATTTTTAATGTATCTTTAAAATATATTAAGGAGCTTCCAGACCGACTAAGCACACCTACTCATCATCGTCTAACAAGAACTATGGATAGATTTTCTCGAATTCCGTGGAGAGTAGTTTCCTAATGTCCCATAACAATATTTTTTGGATACCAGCAAGGTGGAGTTGTGGAATGGGGTTTCTTAAAATGGTAGATATTGGAAGGGAATTTCTGGTATGTGGTGAGATAGGAAAATCAGTACAAGAACAAATGCATGTAAAAAAAAAAAATGTTCACACGTGCCTTGATGTTTATGGCTAATAAAGAATAGTGAAGAAAATGACTGGAATGTAACAGTGCTCAAGATGTTGCCAGTTGCCATGGACGTGTGCGGCGTTCCTCGACGAGAGAAAATCGGGAAGACCGTGGAATTTACAAAAATATTAAAGAAGGTGTACCAAGAATGTTACAATTGTTGAAGGCAGTGAACATAAAGAGGTGAATAGAATGTTGGAAAGAATGGTTGATCCATAGAAGAAGGAAACAGAATATAGAGAGATGGATAAATAACATGACGTAATATACAGGGTGCGGCAATTAGTTTTCCCACGTTTCAAAAAATCGTGGGAGGGGAAGTGATAGTGGGAGGAGCGAGGGGTTTGTGATATTCAACACGATATGACATCTAGATTTTAGTTGTCGCAATGGTTTGGTCGAGCGTGCATCCTGCGTTCGTTGTCAAGTTGTTTTTTAAAAAGTGAACCATTATAGTCACTCAGAGGGCGTTCCGCACAAGGTATGGTTTGCACTCCACGGATCCAGTTCCTGATCGAAAAACATTTTTTGAGTTGAGTTCACAGCTTTAGGACCACATCATCAGCTTTAGGCTGTATGGGGCTACCCATGCAGCCAATCGTTCTCGTGAGATTCCACAGGACATGTTAACCGGTCGTCGGATTCGCGTCACTGTGACTTCTTCCTGTGGGGTTACCTCAAGTCTGAGGTCTTCAAACATAGCCCTCGGACCCTTGAAGAGTTAAAGGATGCAATTCTGGAAGAAATCTACCAAATTGATGCGGGTATGCTGACGAAGTGCATCACTCGCCAAGGCCGTCATTTGGACGACACTATTTACAGAACATAGATGGAAAAAAACTAGAATACCCAAGCTTACAGAATACAAAATAATTTTTCAAATATCTCATGTCGTTTTTATTTATCAGCTCTTTCAAATGTGGAAATACTAATTGCTGCACCTTGTAGAAGACGTGAAAATGAAAAAAAGCCTAACTTCAACATAAATCTTCCGAGAATATTTCATTATTTTGCCAAACAAGGTAACGTCTAGCAAAAACAAAACAGAGAAAAAAGAAAAATCAATTTAATTTCCTTTCTAAAGAAAAGGGAAGAGAGAGAAAAATGAAGATAAATGTTTGGACACTTTCAGTTTTTAAGCAATTTCTCTTTCATTCATGAATTTTTAAACAAAAGTTTCAGAGGAAGAGAGAGATAGGATAAAAGAGGAGTCAACGAAGGAGACAAGAAAGGATCTAGCAACGAGGAACGAAGTAAACATACTTTGCTTCATTTATTTGGAAACATGACAGCAAAGTAATGTGACTTGACGGGTGTCAAGCAATAATGCAATCTACTTGCTTCTACATTTTTTCTTCTTTTTCTTCAAGGAACGTTTCTTGTTACATATTCCTCATTTACTGTTTGGGGGGTTTTCTTAACTGAGGGAATCAAAATTTTATGCTTACAATTGCAAAAAAATATGGAAGAAAATGAAATTGACTCAGCAGTGTGGAGGATCAAAAGAGTTCTATACAGGGACGTAACGAGTGGGGGGCTAACGGGGCGGCTGCCCCGGACGCGAGGGGCGCGAAAAATAAATTTAGTGGACGAGGTACTATTAACCTACATTCATTTGGATCTTTTTCTGTCTGTATGGCAAGTAGAAGACACCAGTTCCCGCTGAATCACTGAAGTAAAGTAACATACGACGAGGTTTTACTTAGTGGGTCAGCACGTAGGTTCGCACCTTTGTGATGCCAGCCATTCTCGTCCCAATCCAGACTGGGTAGCTTGAACTTGTAGCCGCTTCCAAAGGACGACCGCCCTTGGGGCCCTTTTTTCAATTGACAATAAAACAAACAGTGGTACCAGCACACGCCGATTATTTGTGTGTTTGCTTCTTTTATATTGATTTGTTGAAATTTTGTTTTAGCTGAGTGGGAGGGGGCGCCAAAGTGTGTGTTTGCCCCGGGCGCTGACCAGTCTAGTACGTCTCTGGTTTTATAAAAATCGAAATTTGTTCGTGATATCATAATAAGCAAGCATTTCTGTGAACTATAGACCTTACTCAGTTAAAATAGTCACCAGGATGTCTCAGGCGGATCAATAGGGCGTTCGAGAGTGGAACAAATAGATCATTTTGTTCAACATAGAAGTAGATATGGTTAAGATTTGGGATGGCAAGTAGAAGACACCAGTTCCCGCAGAATCACTGAAGTAAAGTAACATACGGGGCGAGGTTTTACTTAGTGGGTCAGCACGTAGGTTCGCACCTTTGTGATGCCAGCCATTCTCGTCCCAATCCAGACTGGGTAAGGCCAATATGGGTAGAGATGATTTGTAGGTTTCCAGTCAATCTTGTAATTCTGTGATGTATTCACACTTATCAAACTAATGAAGATTTGTATAAAAACTCATTTGGGAAGTCAACAAATTAGGATTATTAGGTTGGACAACTTTTATGATAGAACAACACATGAGCAACGTGATAATCTTGTAATTCTGTGATGTATTCACACTTATCAAACAAATGAAGATTTGTATAAAAACTCATTTGGGAAGTCAACAAATTATTTGTGTGTTTGCTTCTTTTATATTGATTTGCTGAAAATTTGTTTTAGCTCGGTGGGAGGGGGCGCCAAAATGTGTGCTTGCCCCGGGCGCCGACCAATCTAGTACGTCTCTGGTTTTATAAAAATCGAAATTTGTTCGTGATATCATAATAAGCAAGTATTTCTGTGAACTATAGACCTTACTCAGTTAGAATAGTCACCATGAGGCCTCAGGCGGATCAATAGGGTGTTCGAGAGTGGACCAAATATATAATTTTGTTCAAAATAGAAGTAGGTATGGTTAAGATTTGGGATTTTTTTCTGTCTGTATGGCAAGCAGAAGACACGAGTTCCCGCAGAATCACTGAAGTTAAGTAACATACGACGAGGTTTTACTTAGTGGGTACGTTCGCACCTTTGTGATGCCAGCCATACTCGTCCCAATCCAGACTAGCTAAGGCCAATATGGGTATTGGGTAGAGATGATTTGTAGGTTTCCAGTTAATCTTGTAATTCTGTGATGTATTCACACCTATCAAACAAATCAAGATTTGTATAAAAACTCATTTGGGAAGTCAACAAATTAGGATTATTTAGGTTGGACAACTTTTATGATAGAACAACGCATCAGCAACGTGATAATCGCATTCAATTGCAATGGAGTGGAAAATGTCACCCTCCGTCCCTTCTGCAATGTCAAAATGTATCAAAAAATTTGCATAATTTGAAATGCTTGCCAGTTTTCTTGGTTACATTTCTCGCCCCCTACTGGAATTTTTATTTCATTTGCAGTTCTCTCTCTGTTACTAAGCCTTTTATCATCAATAAAAAGGGGCTATAAAATTAGTTTAATGATTGTTTTTCCTGGCATTTGATTAGTTTTTACACCTTCCTCTTTGCTCCGCTTTTCTCTCTAAGCACTTTTTTTTATTGTTTGATTTTTCTTTTTATGGATTGCTATTGTTTTTTCAATTATTTTGATTTATGATTTTATTATTGCTTTAGTTTTTATTAATTGTTTTCTTCTGAGTTGTTAGGTTTGAGAGATTTTCTTTTATTGTTTTTTTTTTTTTAAGTACGAGTCTAAGAAATGCTTATAATATTTCACCACGTCATGTAGGATCGGTTCTAGTGATATTTTTTAAGCATTTTTTTTAGTAGTATCATTCGTTCGTGGTGTAGTGGTTAGATGCTCTGACTGGTAAATAGAGGGGCTTGGGTTAACACATAGCCTACCCATGAAATTAAAGCTTCATTGGAGGACATTAGAATGGGTCGGAACTATCAATATCAGAAAATTGCGAACGCCTTATTCATTACTATATAGTGCTAGCATGAACAGTCACTCAATTTCCTCAAAGTTGATGTGGACATTCATTTTATTCATCACTAGTGCTCACATGAATATTCACTCAATATCCTCAAAGTTGGTGTGGACATTCATTTTATTCATCACTAGTGCTCACATGAACATTCACTCAATTTCCTCAAAATTGGTGTGGACATTCATTTTATTCATCACTAGTGCTCACATGAACANCATCACTAGTGCTCACACGAACAGTCACTCAATTTCCTCAAAGTTGGTGTGGACATTCATTTTATTCATCATTAGTGCCATCATGAACAGTCACTCAATTTCCTCAAAGCTGGTGTGGACATTCATTTTATTCATCACTAGTGCTCACATGAACAGTCACTCAAATTTCCTCACAAAGTTGACCTCACTAGCCTCTTCTAAAAACAAATGTAATTAAATTATCTCATTACGAGGACATTATTATTGTTCGGGAAATAATCATAATTGTACGAACTGGTGCACCTATCCCCAGCTGAAAATTTTCAATCAACTAATAATTCAATTACCTTTGAATAACATATTTCATGTTTTGGAATCATTACCAGTTCTGGGGGGGGGGGACCTCTCAAAATGAATTTGATTTATGTTCCACCAGGAGCACATTAAATTTTTTTGTAAAACAATCATTAAATTATAGGTGTATCCCAAATACAGGGTGAACGGTAGATGATGGAACGTCTAAGGTACCTATGTGGAACACAGCAGATCCGAATTCCCGTAGGATCAATGAAATTAAGCAACATGTTGCCAGGATTTACTTAGTGGGTGACCACGTGGTCTGGACTCATGATCTCGGCTATTCCCGGCTCAACCAGGGCTAGGTGGGGTCATGTGGGTAGCTGGNATGATGGAAAGTCTAAGGTACCAGGGTGAACAGTAGATGATGGTAAGTCTAAGGTACCAGGATGAACGGTAGATGATGGAACGTCTAAGGTACCTACAAGATGAACGGTAGATGATGAAACGTCGAAGGTTCCTATGTGGAACACAGCAGATCCGAATTCCCGTAGGATCAATGAAATTAAGCAACATCTTGCCAGGATTTACTTAGTGGGTGACCACGTGGTCTGGACTCTAATCTTGGCTATTCCCGGCTCAACCAGGGCAAGGTGAGGTCAATAGGGGTAGCTGGTTTGTAAATTCCAGCGAATGGGGGTTAAATACACTCTCGTCTCCAATGCCTCCTTCATTTATGACTTACTAACTTTTAACGCTTAAGTGATGTTGAATGCTATCTTATTCAAAACGCTAATGTGTTGCTGAATGCTATTTCATTAAAAACGCTAATGTGTTGCTGAATGCTATCTCATTCAAAACGCTAATATGATGCTGAATGCTATCTCATTCAAAACGCTTAAGTGATGTTGAATGCTATCTTATTCAAAACGCTAATGTGTTGCTGAATGCTATTTAATTAAAAACGCTAATGTGTTGCTGAACGCTATCTCATTCAAATTTTCTAAACATCATGTTCAATAAAATTACCTTCGTAAAAAAATGACAGTGGCATTTTTACCTTTATAAAAATGCCTCTGTCAATTGTTCAAAGCTCTGTAGTCCCCCAGTTTGAAACTGTATTATTTTTTATGTTTGAGAATGTGTGGTTTTTACGTGGACCATGTGAAATATGGCAGCACCTAGGTATGCTATAAAGAATGATGAATGTAGAGTACCTCAACTTTTTTACCAAAGTTTATTCTAGTTCTATTTAACTTATGATACAAAACAGATTTCAGGTATCTACTGCCGGACAATCAACATCCGTTTCATAATAGGCAAAAGGGGGCCATCCATTGTTGTTGTTTTTTGCATTGGGGCCTAAAAAGTCTAGTTACGCCACTGCTTTGGTTTGCTAAAAATAAAACAACGCAGCACATTTGAACAAATATTTTATAATCAAAATAAATGGCACATGAAGCTGGGCATTTATTTTCATTATGGCTTGAGTGTATGCGCCAGCATGGATAGGTTTTTTGAATAATTGAAAAATCTCTTTCCCAAAACACATTCCCTACAAAATTACCGCCTCTCCCACATTCCAACCAACACCTGGTTTTCATTTTCCTGTCATAATCCAAAATATCTATTTTCATTAGGGAAAAATACCTCAATTTACTCACGACTACTGAACGATACACGTTGATATATCAACTGGTTAATCAACGGCAGGGACTTACCTGAAACAAGAGAAAATCAAAAAGGTTAGTTAAAAGATATTAGGATTTTGGTTTATTATTTTCAATAATGAACCTCGGAAATCGGCCACGATTTCTTCACCGAGCACAAAATTTGACCATGAAAATGGTCAAATATTGCAATAAGCTCGCTTGGAAGTCATTTTCAAATGGAGAGTCTACTTAGAAAATAGTGAAAATATGGTTTTTTTTCAGGCTGGTTGAGGTCAATGTGGGTAGCTGTTTTGCAAGTNGTGAAAATATGGTTTTTTTTTCCGGCCCAATCCAGGCTGGTTGAGGTCAATGTGGGTAGCTGTTTTGCAGCTACCCACATTCAAGCGAATGGAGGGTAAAACCCCCCTCTTGAATGAGCAACAGATGTTAAAGAGACGTTAAGCCAAATTAAAAAAGGTGTTACAAAACCTCTACACATTTTGGCAACACCAGCACTCTTGTTTTCAAAGTTCTTTCTCTTATGGATCATTATTTCGTAAAACATGGCTCAGATTCATTTCATCCAGAAATGAGATAGTAAATAAATCGTAAAATAGTGATATGGACATTCTCGGTAATATTTATACTCAAATGAATTCATAACTAAAGTAACCGATCTAATGATTATGGAAACACGTGAAAAAAATATTTACATATCGAAATATGTATTATTTACATATGTAAATAATACAATATGTATTATNGTATGGATGATGGAGCAAACTTCATAATTTCATTTCGAAGCTGTAAATTTCCTTTTTCTAATGATATCAAATTTAAAATTTTATCCTTCGTTTTCAAAGAGTTATAACGATTTGAAAAAAAAAAAATTTATCAATCGAATTTCATCATTTGATTTTTGTGTTCACCAAAATTTGGATCGAAGTAATAAAATAAGAACCACTTTTATGTTGTCATTTTTCTTCTTCTTGCTCAAAATATATTCAAATGAAATCATAAAACCGATTGCCAGGATAGTTAAAATGCAATAAAAAGTAAATTTTGTTGAATTACTGGAATTTTTTCTTCTTCGTTTTTTTTATTACATTATTATGACTGGAGTAGCAGGTTCATGATTATTTCATATTGCCATCAGTAGCTCACTCATTTTGGCTAATCTTTTCATTTATATTTCTCTAATAATGTAAGAATTTTAGGCACACATTTTACACACGTTGAATAGTTTTCGTTAAATCAGTGAAGATAAGTAACTTCGAACTTTTTAGAAGTAATAACACATCATGTTTTATATATTAGTTCCCAACAGAATTATTTCGAAATTGTACAAAGATTTTTCTTGTACTAAATCGAAAACAAATTAAATCAGTGATTAAAGATTATGGGTTGGTGGTGCAGTGGTAAGACACTCTGACTGGTAAACAGTAGGACGTGGGTTCAAACCCAGCCAACCCATGGAATTTTATCCTCACCATGAATTTGAGATATTTATCACATAATAATAGCACCCAAAAAACTGCCGATGTCAAAGGGACTGTTCAGTCCTATTCGGGCAGTATAAATAAGGGACTATGGTTCAAGTATTAACAGTACATTGTTGTCTCAATAAATATAATGCATATGTTACGGTCCAAGTAGATAATTGGGAATTGTATACAATGACCGGCCATTGTATACAATTCCCAAAGTCACTTAGTCAATGTAGGAAATAATCTTTAAAAATCATTTATTTTCTACTTTGACCGGTCATTGTATATACAATGGCCAGATGTGCTTGGTCAAAGTAAGAAATTCATATTTCAATAATCTTTAAAAATCATCTATTGCCTACTTTTACCGAGGCATCAAAACGCTTCCTAACCTCTCTGGGGGG